>JADNRX010000572.1:0-32274 GCA_015501595.1 Hymenopellis radicata | reverse complement strand
GACGGACAGCTTGACTCGACGACGGACTGCTTGACTCGACGACGGACTGCTTAACTCGACGGACCGCTTAATTCGACGACGGACTGCTTAACTCGACGACGGACTGTTCAACTCGACGACGGACTGTTTAACTCGACGACGGACTGCTTACTTCGACGAAGGACTGCTCGCCTTGACGACGGACACTTCACCTCGATGGATACTCAAGTCGACAACTGACAGCTTGACTCGACAAGGGAAACAATGTCTTGGCCCGAGGACGACGATGATACCAAGGACGAGGACGATGCCAACCCTCTCCACCGATGACGACCCCTCCGAGGTTGATGATGATGGCTCCTTCAAGCACGACGACGACCTCACCGAGGATTGACGATGACTCCACCGGCGACCACTGAGGATGACGACCGACAATGATGTGAATGAGGACATCAACTGTGTGAACGAAGACATCGACCTCTTGGTCGAGATCACTGACGACATAGAGGACCACGACGAAGATTGAGGACTGCGAGGAAGGAGGACCATGCTGAGGATTGAAGATCATGTCGAGGATGGAGGACTGCTGGGATGGAGCACTGCCACAGGTGAGGATTCTGTCGATGAAGTGATAAGGCTATGGTGTGCTATCTGCATTAGGATATATATCTGCATTGTAGCTACCTAGCTTATGTTGTTGTATGCATGGTTCAATGATTGCACTGTTCATCCTCTCTTTGCTTTCGAGTTGAGTTACCATGACTAGTTAGAAGCGAATATAAGCTAAGGTTCATATAAGTCTCTAACTGCAGAAGCCTTTATGTGACTTTGACAGTGCCTTTGAAATGCCTTGTGTGGCTTGTAAGATGTATATGAATAATCTTTGGATAAGGTTACCAGAGACACTAGCCTTGGACTGACTTCAGAGTGCTTTGCGATAGCTTTGGTAGTGATTTGTAAGTAACCGAAAGTCATACTGAAGTCATCTTCGGAGAAGGTTCTTGGAGACATGTGCTTTCTGCTACCTTCGGAGAGCTTTTTGATGGCTTTGGGAGTGACTTGAGGTGTCTTGGAGTGACTTAGAGTATGTGTCTCCGATAACCTTCTCCGAAAGTAACTTTGTAGCCTTCTGGCTTTTGTGGCCTTCAAGCGCTTTAAGTTATCCTAAGTTGTCTAAACGCATATAGGCCTTTCCAGATGTACGCTCGAAGAAGCCATGACGTCAATGACTGGTGACGCCTCTGCTTCGGCTGCGCCTAGCGATTTCTACGATGTCCATGAGGATGAAGAGGATGATGACGACAACGATGTTCCCAGTGACGAGGAACAGGGACACGGTGATCAGAGCGACGAGATGGAGGATGTTGACGAGGAACGTGCTGTTGATGAGGACGATGTGGATGTTGACGATGACGAAGATGCGGGAGTCGTGTTTCGGGAATGGCTGGAGCAGGCGCAAGCCAACGAGGTGTTCGAAACTCTTGATGCCTCTGATTCCCCAGCACTCGGACAGGCGGGTCCCGGTCCCTCGACGCAGAGGGTTCGGATCAATGCACTCCTCGGCGGTCGGGCACGCTACCTTGATGATGAAGATGATACGAAGTCTGAGAGAGTTTCTGTGCCCCATCCGACTGCTGGCGCCGTTATCCGGATGTCGCAAACGGTGCATGAGCAGTGGGCTGCGTAGAGACCTCAACGAGTCACCGAGTCACCGAGTCATCTGGTGACTCGACTCGCTTCGGGCACGTCGGCGTTCGCACTCGCGTGACTCGCGAGTCACATACTCGCGAGTCTGGTCGCGAGTCTGAGTATCCATCTGCAGACCACGAGTCATCACACGATGACTCGCAAATATTTAGGTATGTATTTTATCTTAATTTACAAATTTTTACCAACTCAAACGGACCCTTGCGTGGCTCAAACGAGCTATACGCAACAATTTCGCCAGATCCGGCGACTCGGGCCGAGTCCCGAAGCGACGCGTAAGCGTGCGATCGGGCAGATCTCCTTGAGTTGCTCCCACCACCACGACCCGTTGCTCGACTGCAAGTCGGCAACAACGCTATTGGCACTCGACTTCAAGTCGGTGTCGATGCAATCGGCGCTCGACTTTGAGTCGGCGTCGATAGGAGACGACTTAAAGTCGTCTCCAGGACGCATAAGCCCGCCACGACGACTACGACCACCCAGGGAGTGACGATTGTCGCTCCCGCTGCTCTGACGATTGTCAGGCAGCCTATAGGGTGCAGATTCGCGCTCTGGCTCTGTACCGGGCGTGCTGCTGCTGTCTCTGTGACAGTAGCATGGACACGATCTTGGCAACGGACCCAACGACGACCAGGAGGACAACGACACGATGGAGAGGAGGATGCGATGGAGAGGAGGATGCGATGGAGAGGCGGATGCAATGAACAGGCGGATGCGATGAAGCGGAGGATGCGAGCAGAGGAGGACGTGACGACCACCACCACTTCCTCCACTATCACCACCATTCCCTCCACTACCACCACCATTCCCTTCCCTTTCTACCATCACCCCCACCCCATCCTCATGCCCAGCTGACTGTCCCCGTGCCATTGCCCGGGGATGCTCGCTGCGCATGAATACTTGGGGCGTATGGACTCGCGAGTACTCGTGAGTATCCGAGATGACTCGGACTCATGGTGAGTACTCGCGAGTGGACTCGCGATGACTCGTGAGTCATTGCGAGTCGAGTCCGACGCGAGTCTGAACTGGACTTCTTTTTGCGTGAGTACTCGCGTCACGAGTCGCGAGTCTGACTCGCGTCGGACTCGTTGAGGTCTCTAGGGCTGCGCTTTTCGGTACCCAAATGCCTGGCGATACTGCGATGGATGGGAGCGGCGCACCCGAGGTCGGAAACGAAGAATGGTACAAGCCGTTTGCCTCCGAACTGGACTGGAGGGTGGCGCAGTGGATGGTTGAACAGGGCATTGGCCACAACGCCTTCAACGAGTTCTTGAGAATTCCCGGCGTATGTATTCCTTTCTCTCTTTCCTCATCTTTATCTAATTGTTCACGTAGGTCAAGGACAAGCTTGGGCTTTCCTACAGCAACACTGCTGGCCTCCACAAAGTCGTTGACTCCATCCCTCGCCGTGCCGGGAAGTGGAAAGTCAAACATCTCTCTTTCCCGGACCGTCCCGCTGAGAAGTTCACGCTTCGCCATCGTGACATTCTCGAGTCGGTTCGCTCACTCTGGGGTGATCCCGAGCTTGCCGAACATCTGGGGTACAAACCCAGTACCCTCTTCACCGACGAGTCTCAAGATCACCGACTCTACAACGAAATGTGGACGGGAAAATGGTGGAGTTTTATTCAGGTAAGCTTTTGATCTTTGGAATTTTGGACACACATGGACTTACAACGTTACATAGGACAAGCTTCCAGAGGGTCGGACCATCGCTCCCCTCATCGTTTCCACCGACAAGACTCAACTAACTCAGTTCTCTGGCAGCCGCCAAGCCTACCCAGTCTATCTGACTCTCGGCAACATTCCCAGTCACCTTCGTCGTAAACCTTCCCAACTGGCGTGTATCCTCGTCGCCTATCTGCCTATTGACAAGATGAACCGCATCAGGAAATGCCATATTGCATTTAAGCATCCCAAGTTTGATGTCTCTGTAACATCAAACTTAAGTCAGTAAAAGTGCTTTAAAGCTTCAAAAGCAACTTAAGATATATGTTACTTAGTTGTCTTACTTAAGTTGAGTTAAGACATCTTAAGATGTCTTAAATCTAATGCTTCCAGTGTATATACTCTAAGCTATATTAAGTTTTATGTATGTATTCTTTCATCTATAGTTCCTTTAAGTTGCTTCACAAACGGTCTGGTCTGTGTAACCCTAACCTCTAACTCTTGAAGTCATCATGTGACCTCACTGGGCCTGGTCATTCTGACTTGAACCGACACAAAACCCTTCAAATTGATATACATAATACATGCTACGTGTCCGTAATATTGGGACTGCGGATCATGTACACAAATTAGGATATGCACGAACCACTTGGTCCGTGCGCAAGGATGCGATGCGGGAAGGAAGAATTCGACGTATGGTGGCCACCGTCTGTGTTGGCGGGATTGCCTGAAAGTGCACATTACCCGCCGTCCATCTCCTTCAGCGCTCTCGGCCCTTGCCACATCCCACTACTGTCCAGCTCACCTGCCACCAACACAAATCATGCCCCATCAACGCATTCGCACCAATGGCAAATCCCTCGATACCCGTACTCTCAATCATTGCATCCACAGCCTCCCTCCGCGGCTTTGCCAGAGGATTCCCGGGTAGGAACCATCACAGCGTCATGCGTAGGCGAGGCCAGCAATGAAGACGGGTAATGGGGCGGATAGGCGGCAACGAGGACAGGGATCGGTGCGGGATGGAGATGAAAGTCGTGCGGCATTTCAGCTTCCAAAGAAGTAGGTGAATAGAAATCTAGAAAAACCATGTGAGCCCAAGAAAAGTGCTGTATACGCGGCATGATTGGGCACGCACAACCCATAGCCTATCCCGACGACGAGCAGTGCCGAAAACACAGGAGACATCCGACTACTCGACCCGCTCGAAAAAGAGTAACTGTCGTCGCCGGGAGGACAACGTTCGAGAGGATCCGGTAGTTGTCGTCATCGTCATTCCCGAAAGCCCCGTGCTTGGGCCGACAGAGAGCATTCGCGAAAAGTTAACCCATTCGTAACGGCGTTTCAACTGCGACATTAATCGTAGCAGCTCAGGCTCCGGACCAGGCTCATTTCTGCAATATCCGCTCACACTGACAGAACAGTCAGCCAACGAAGAAATCTCAGAGGGGTAGAAAACGTACCAACTCGTGTCTACTCAGGTCGTGGTTGGGAAACAGCCTGGTGAGAAGGAGTCGAGTCAGAGGGAGTCTCCGTGACGATGAGCGACAACTCAAAGTCGGTCGCGGGTATCATAGATATGCGCCGTATCCATGCGTTGTTTAGGGAGTGCAAGGCGAGGTGGGAAGTAGGAGGAGAGTGGAAGGAGACATGCGGCCCATGTTGGTGGGGCTTACGCGTCGTCAACGATGCCACATCAGCGTCGCTGTCACCATCGTTAGAGCAGTATAAATGCGCGTGTTGCCGCAATATTCCCATTCTGGAGATATGGAAGGACATCCTGTAAAGGAAAGACACCGTGATTCGAGGATCGAGAAGGTGCGCAGCATTGCGCGTCCCAGCGGCAAGAAGGTGAGGTTCAGCTTGGTCGTATATGCGTTCTACGCAGAGATTAGAGGTCGACCAAGATCCAAATGTAGACCAACACCACATACCACGGAGAACAATCCAACATCGCCTTGCGGCCATTCTCCACTGCTCCTGCTCCACACGAGCGACTTGTCCACCAAAGTTTTCCGCCAAGATTCGGACGCCCCAGCGTGTATATTTTCGTTGGGCACGTTATCGTTATTACCGTCTGCGGCCTCGTTGGAGGGCTTACGCGTCCAGCGGGGCCGCCGGGGCTCTAGTCGGATCACAGGGAGACGACGCAAAGTCGGTCTCCGTGATAGTGGGCGATGACTCAAGGTCGATCGCGAGGGAAATGACTTGATGGTTGTAGTCGGAAGATGGGAGTGATACATGCCGCCCACGTTCGTGGGGCTTACGCGTCATCAATGCCACGTCACCGTCGCTGTCGCCGCCGTTGCCATTGGCAATGCTGGTGGGAATGAATAGAATGAAAAAAAAAAAAAAAATACGTACTGCGTCTTGCGCGCTGCCTCGCTACCAAATGAGGGCGCCGATTCCACCTACTCCCGCCCTCAACCTTGTTCGTCGCCGGCGCCAATTTTAATGCTGCCAGTCGTTTGGGCTTACGCAGCAAGTCATCCTCCAGTGTGATCCAGACGATGGAGATAGGCACATAGATGGTGCAGGCGGCCTGTCCAGGAGTGGGGTGTCGACAGACGGCCGAATTGAGAATGGTGGTGGTGGTCGGAGGGAGAGTAACCACCTTCCAGCATCGTTCGATCACCGTCCGGATTGACCAGATCGGGCATCCGATCGTAGACGGAACGAGCTCGTCGACGCTCGGGACAGCGACGACGGGCTCGGAGTAGAAATTTAAGCATCGGGATATCATGCAGTATAGCTCTATCATATATTACAATAGAATTTTTGGTGATATTACTGCATGAAAACAAGAAATTAAGCTTACATAGATAGTATCCCATCACACCAGGCTAACATCGTGCGCTCCAGCGCCGCCAGTAGTGAATAGCGCGGGTACGGGTTACCCGGTCCGGGTCCGGGTCGGGTCATGTGTCGGGTAGGGGTCGGGTGCCGGTCCGAGTACCCGGCGGGAACCCGACAACCCGTATCAACCCGTGCACAATTTTCATACAGACAAGTAGACATTTTTCAAGATTTACCAAATTTATTTGAGTTACAACGGCCCCAACGTCGCCCAGAAACGACGTTGCGGAGGTATTTTGCTCATCGCCGAGCTGGCCGAACGATCCGGCAATTGCCGGATACGCATCGATCAGTGCTGATCGTGTCTCTTCGACTCCTACCACCACAGCACGACGTCCGCGTGGTGTTCGTCGGCCTCAGAACTTCTTCTGGGGCTTGTTTTATGTCCTTTCTTTGTTCTTCTCTGCTTTCCTGGCGCGGTTCGGCTTCGTGCTGGCCGCTACACCCACGGATACATTCCGGGGTGCATTCTGGTGCCCGTCTGCACGACGGCACCAAATCGAGCACGATACGCTACGCGTAAGCCCTCTGGACGAGGCTGCAACACTGTTGGAGGGGCTGGAAGCAGCTGGACTAGCACCCGCCTCCGCTCTTTGGCCACAGCTGGACGTGTGCGCTCGTCTCCACGACGGCGCCAATTCGACGATGACTTGACGGCGCGGGAGGCGCTAAATACTCCATATATTTGCATGATTTACGCGACAGGTCAGAATACAGGCTGGAGGGCGCGGGCGCATCCAGCCTCAAAGGTGCGTATTTTCAATGTCTTTTCTTCTCTTTTCTTATTTCTATCGTGCAGTCGTTGTCGCCTGCCTCGCGCCCACCGTCTCCTAGCGCGCGCCATATCCTCGCCACCGTCATATCCTCGCCACCACACCACGTCCTACCTTGCCCCCATTCTGCACTTGGTTGAGCCGCGGTTCTTGCTCTCGCAAGTAGCCGGGGCCTCACCAATGTGTCTCGTGCACGTCGCTGGCCCCCGCGCAATTGCTCGGGGGTCGGCGGCGGGCACGAATCATGTACGAAATAAGCGGGTCTCGGGACACCCGTGCCCCGTTTGAGACCCGCTGGCAAAATAGCGGGTAACCCGTACCCGACGCGCCGGGTACGGGTATTGCACCGGGTTCGGGGCGGGAGCGCTCACGAGCACCCGTACCCGACCCGTGCTACTCACTAGCCGCCAGCCTCTTCGGCAGCTCTAATTTTTGTGTCATGTAATCTTCATAGCTAAAGCTAACTATCACAGGTGGAATCAAGGCAGCAACTTTGTTCCATATATGTTCTTTACTTTAACTGAGACTTAGCGTGGGTGAAACGGACCGTCAGTCCGAATATCGTTCAGAATCGTGTTCTCTCTCTTCCACCATTACTTCCACAACTCACTCTGTCGAGACGCACTCACGAACATCAATTCCACTTGTTCTACTTGAATGGGTGTCCGACTCCAAGGCAAGCTGGGGGAAGAGGATGAACGGCGGCGCGAGAGGCAGCGTGCAGCGGGACGGAAATATGAGGAGGCGCATGCCGTGCAGCGTCGAGAGAAACAGCGCCTGGCAGCTCAAAGGTGCGTTTCCTAAATTTTATTCTCTCCACTTACTCATTCTATTCAGACGTCGTGAACACATCGCTTGCTTGCTGCCAGCCGAACAAGAAAGAATTCGAGCGCGTCAACGGACACACAATGCTAACTACCGTGCGAACCACCGCTCCCACTTGCGCAAAGCGAGCATGCGACACCGTACCCTGTGCGCATACACCTCTATCTTACCCCAGCTCATCTCAACCTTTCTTGGCAGAGCCAATCCTGATGCATTTCCCCGGCAAGGACGCCTTCACAAGCCCGAAGAGTACACTGCCCACCAGCTGGCACGTCTCAAATTAGTTAACGAATTCAAAGTTGCGAAGCGATGGTGGATGAAGGGAGGGCATGATGTATAGCACGGCAATTCAAAGAGGACGCGACTGGGAGGATGGTTCAGGATTTTTCACCAGATGTTCGGGTACTCGCAAAATTTATTCGGAATGCTCAGCTCGCACATGTGAATTTGTTGACTAGAACTCATCTAAGTGCCTGTACGTTTGCCTCAGAAAATCGCGAAGTCCATTTGCCACCGGCACATGAGGCCACGTATGCCTCACGTGCCGGTTGGTTTAAATACGGATCAAGACGCAGGGTCTTGATCGCACGACTTGTCCTCTTACCACCACTTCCTTTTCCGTGGACGGGCACTGCTGCTTTGTGCACGGTGTCATCAACTCGATGCTGTCTTGTGCACATCATCCTTTGATGCTGCTCTGTGCACGTTGGTCGACTGATGGATTTCGGCTTGTGGGAGGTCGGGCTTGCACATTGTTGATGGATGGCCTTGCCAGGTGCGTCGCTTGGTTTATCTTATTTGTTCTCTCACATTTTCCTCTTTCTTCTTAGGCTGCTTCACCATGACAACCAGCATGACAACGATACCGGACGAGCGAGGACAAGGCCACTGCCTACAAGGACCGTGAGGAACACGTCTGACAGAGACGACGTGGACACTGCCTCGACGTGGACGAGGACACTGCCTTAACTTGGACGAGGACGAACGCTCGAGGACTGCGACACTTGAGGACCTGCATTACGACGCTCGAGGACCCGGACTGCGATGCTCGAGGACCCGGACTGCGACGCTCGAGGACCCGGACTGCGATGCTCGAGGACCCAAGGACGAGGACCATCTTTTCACCGAGGACGAGAGCTGGGGACGAGGACCACAACTTCACCGAGGACGAGGATCAAGAGCACGAGAACAGCAACGAGCACGAGGACCGTGATTCCGAGAATGAGGAACATCGACGATGACATTCGAGGACAAGGACAGCGACGATGTCGATGCCAATACCAACGACGTGGATCAGGACATTGACGATTAGTTCGAGGACGGTGACGAGTACAGAGGCTTGTAACAACTGTTGAGAGGACAGCGGGGATCTCACAACTGTCAAGGATGCTGAGGATCTCACAGCCTTCGGGGATGCCGAGGATCACGACCATGGTTGATGAGGATCATCACTTTTGAGGACGATCAAAGGAGGCGTGTGTTGGTCATGTATATATTGGAGATAGATACCTATCTTTACATCTGTTTATCTGTTGACAATTTAATCTGTTCTCTTATCTAAATTGGGTGGATTTGAACTGCTCTTTTGATCATTGTTTGGGGAATGTAAGATAAGGCTGGTCTGAATGTCTGTCTCGGGATGCTTTTGGTTGGCTTTTGAGGTGCAGCTAGATAGCATTTAAAGCATAGTGAGGTCATCTTTGGAGAAGGTTCTCTGAGATCCATGCTTTATGAGAACTTTGTGATGCTTTTGGAGTGCTTCATAAGTAATCAGAAGTCATACTGGAGTCATCTTCGGAGAAGGTTCTCAGAGACATGTGCTTTATGCTATCTTCAAAGAGCTTTTTGATGGCTTTGGGAGTGACTTAAGGTGTCTTGAAGTGACTTAGAGTACGTGTCTCTGATAACCTTCTCCGAAAGTAACTTTATAGCCTTCTGGCTTTTGCGGCCTTTAAGCACTTTAAGTTATCCTAAGTCGTCTAAACGCATATAGGCCTTTCCAGATGCGAGGGAAGCTCTCCAAGGCAACGATGGGTTCTCGCTATCAACGCCTTTTCCACGCGGCGATGACGGAGATCTTCTCACCGCTCGTGTCGGCTGGTACAGATGGTGTGGAAATGGTGGGCGGAGATGGTGCCGTTCGTCGTGTTCATCCCATTTTGGCGAGTTACGTCGCCGACTACCCCGAACAATGTCTAGTCATGTGTGCAAAGAACGGCTCTTGTCCGAAGTGTCGCTGTAGGACGGACGAGATGGGAGAGAATAAGACCTCAGCCTTGCGCACACCACGCTGGACTTTGGACGTCATGGCGGATGCGAAGGCATCGACCTCATCGACGTCGGCGTACTTTGAAGCTTGTATGGCTCAGAACGTATCGGGCCACGCTCCGAAGCCATTCTGGGCTAATCTTCCTCATACCAACATTCATGTCAGCACCACACCCGATGTTCTCCACCAACTCTATCAAGGCGTCCTGAAACATCTGATCTCGTGGTGCCAGATTCTGATGACTGAGGAGGAAATGGATCGTCGAATTCGCTGTCTTCCTCCTGGTCTTGGTCTTCGGCACTTCAAGAATGGCATCAGTGCCCTTTCCCAGATCAGCGGAACGGAACGCAAAAACATGGGCAAGATTCTCCTAGCCTGTCTCGTTGGCTCGTCCCTTCCCGAACGTGGTGTGACGGCATGCCGCGCCATTCTCGATTTCATTTACCTAGCCCAATACTCCACTCACGACGAAGAAACTTTGGGGTATATGGATGCTGCGTTGGAAACGTGGCACAAGAACAAGGATTACTTTATTCAAGTTGGTCTCCGTACGCATTTCAACTTCCCCAAACTCCACTCCCTGCAACACTATGTTCAATCGATTCGCTATTTTGGTGCAACGAACAACTTCAACACAGAAATGTTCGAGCGCCTCCACATCGACTTCTCGAAGAAAGGCTGGCGTGCTTCGAATAAGCGTGACGAGTATCCGCAGATGACCACTTGGGTTGTTCGAAAGGAGAACGTTCATGCCTTCAAACGGTACACGACATGGGTTCAAAAGCAACTTCGTAAGTTGTTTGTGTCGTTCTTCCTTGTTGTGAGCTAATTGACTTACAGAACCGGATACGTTGGCATCATTACCGACTCCTCCGTCTGTGCCACCTGCCGGTCGCCTACAGGAGATCTTGCTCCCTAAACATCCAAGCATTGTCAAGAAGCCAATTCGTCGCATCGCCACACAACACCACATTCCTCATTTCGCCACACACCTGCTCGGCTATCTGATTGCTCGTTCGCGCGCGAGGGTTTGGGCGATGATTTTGAAGTGCGAGATGTCGTCAAGGCATCACCGCAGGATGGCGAGCGCTTCGACACTGTTGTTGTGATCACCGGTGATCAGGCTGAGAGTACCGGCCTACAAGGTACATGCCCGTCGTTGCAACTGACACTGAGGCTAACTGTCTTGTAGATACTCGTATAGGTCGTGTTCGTGTTATATTCCGTATTCCTGCCTCGATCGAAATGCACGGGATTTCAGTTAGGACCCCGAATCATTGGCCCCGGCATGCCCTGGCCTATGTCGAATGGTATACGAAACCGGTACTCTCAGCTAAGGCAGCACGTACTTATCTCATTCCTTCCGTTTCCAAAGCCTATCTTCCTGATAAAATAACACCATCTTGGTCGATTATTCCCTTAACTAATGTTCGTCAGAGTGCGCATCTTGCACCAGACTTCTCCAAATGTGATGCGGACCAGTGGGATATTCCCGTTAGCGAATCATCTGTCTTAGACACTTGCGAACATTTTCTACTTAATAATTGGCTTAGTTTATATACTTATCAGACTGTTTACTTAGCTTAGTTTAAATCGGATCTGCGCAATGACTTGAAGTGTTTTTGATTTATTTGTGAGATTAAGTATAGAAATAGCTGATTTATGTGAGTTCTTTTTTAAGACTAAGTTAATTGAGTGACTTGTAATACTTGAGGTGTATGAGGATAGATGTATCCGAGATGTGTGCATGAAGTTGAGTTGAGCTGCATGAGGATCTAAGAACTTGTACTGTGTGCATGAAGTTGCCTTGAGAAGGCTTCGGATGTCTTGAATTAATTGCTGTAATGCTTGAAGTGTTAAGTTGCATGAGGACAGAAGTGTTGAACACGCATGTATCAAGTTGTCTTGAGATGTCTTTAGATGTCTTTCGCTGTCTTAAGTTCCTTACAACAATACACAAGCTTTGAGATATCTTTGGAGCTTTAAGATGCTTTTGTAGACTTAAGTTGGATGTTCGAACAACATGAATCTTAGGGTGTCTAAATGCATATAGGCCTTTCCTGATGGACGCTGTCGTGCTCGGAGAACCCCTGGGGTCTCTTCTCCCTCTTCTCTTCTCTTTTCTCGCTTTCTGCCGCTGATTTAGCTTAGCGCCAGCCGCTGCGCCCTCGGATACGTTCCGGGGCACATTCTGGTGTTCGTCCTCGAGACGACACTAATTTGACAAGGATATGGGACGCGTAAGCCCTCACAAGCGAGGCAGCACTTATATCGGACCGTCCTCTTTGCACTTGGAATATAAAATTGGCTTCGCATTGCCCACTGGGACAATTTCTTGCATTTGTCTGCGCAACGACCCCTTCCGGATGGACCGCGTTATCCCTCACTACAAGGCTGCACTCTCAATAGATAGCGGGCGCTCGCTTGCAGAGACGGACTATACCCCGCCGTCTATGCTGGGCTGGATGGTGTCGCGGACGCATCCAGCCTCACATGGTATGTACAGTATTCTTACAACTCATTATTGTTTCTATTTAACGTATCTTAGTCTAGTGTATCCAATTGCTCCCCTCTAACCTCCATCCACCTCTTGTACCTACCACTTTTTCGTTGCTGGTATGCGGGCCCCAACCCGTGCTTTTCACTACCTCAGAGTAATTCTATTATATTTCGTGTTTAGGCATTTATTGTCATATCATGCCTTCTGATACAAGATCCATGTATGAGTACCAGTTGTTAGAAAATGAAAATCAGACTCTCAACTCGTCGTGGACTTTCTTTAAAAAAAAAGAGAGTGGGGGGAGACGCACTGGATTCGAACTCTCGCTCTGAACGGTCGCACAGTCGGCATCTCGGCAAAAACAGTCCGACTGTTTGCGGTGGCTGTGCACCCTCTGGTTCCACCCACGTGGCCCGAAAGCCTGTCGTCTTCCAGAAGACGAGAGTTATCCACCACCACCACCACCTTACGGTCCTTATCCCACGTCATCCACTATATGAACGCTCTGCCCTCTCCCGATGGCCGTCTCTCCGGAAGGCCTCTTCAAGCAGCGGATGTGTGTATCTGGCATTCCGCGGACGTATCACAACCGGTAAAACTTGAGAATGCCCCTACTATCTCTTACGACTCGACTTCAGACTCTAGATTGCGTGGTAGAGGATGCGGGAGCACCTGACATTATCCCAACCCCGCGGCCGCAGCACAATGCTGGGGAGATGTGCAGCGAAATGGAATGGGATCAGTTAAGAAGGAGCGACATCAGCATTGTTCGGATGATTCTGCAACGAGAAGCTCCTTGGAGGGGAATAGAGCAGGTACCTACGAAGGAGCTCGCGATCAGCATCTTGGACGCGCTGCAGTCTATAAGTTTTCCGCATAGACATATATTAGTAACCGTTGATGATTACAGGAACTCGACCAACTCCCACCTGAGGATCACGACTATCGCAAGAAATGTATCAAGTGTATTCGTGCGTTGAGTAAGCACTACGATGTCCTTCCGTCCCAACTATATATTCTGCGATCATTGCTTGCCGAGCACGACAACTTTCGTACTGGCGGCTCTTTCTCCGTGGGGACCACATCCATCAATGCTATCCTAAGCTAATATTATGAAAACAGGATATCTGCCGCGGTAAACTCATAGGCCGTCGTGAACCTGTTTGTTTAAAGTGACTGCGGATATTCGAGGGTGGATGGCTCCAGCGGGAGAAGGTAAAGAAGGTAAATTCAGCCTTCTTCGTTCAACGCTATCACCGTTGACTGCTTTCTAGGCCTTTTGCCAAGAGGCTCTCATATGGAGACAGCTTTGCCACAAAAATATTCTTCCATTTTACGGCGTGAGTGAGGACATATTCGCATCCGGTCTCTGCTTAATCTCGCCATGGATGGAGAACGGTAATATTCACGACTTCTTGCATACTCACCCGATGCATGACCGCCGTGGATGGGTAAGGTCGCAACGCATCTGGGGTCACCAGTATGCTGATAGTACGGACATAGGTCTGGGATGTCGCAGCTGGAATTCAGTATTTACACAATCTTGACCCGTGTATCATTCACAAAGACATACGAGGTGTAAGTTGAACGCTTGGTATTGGGTCCTGGAGGAGATTAACGCGTTTTCCCATTAGGCAAACATTTTGGTCGGGCCCGACTGCCAATGCCTTCTCACAGATTTCGGTATAAGTCTTATTTCTGAGACGCAGATGCCGGGTTCCACTACGCGCGGTAGAGGAAGCATTCGATGGCTGCCTCCGGAAATGATCACTGCGTCCGAATTTGATGACAGTCTTTTTCAGCAAGTGGACATTTACTCGTTTGGATGCACAATCATAGAAGTAAGTACGATCGGATACATTTGAGTCTAGCATCTAAACGGTTAGCAGATGTACACAGGCAAACTGCCTTATGCTGAATTGACGGACGGGGCTGCCATCACTCGTATCATGCAAAACAGGGCTCCTTCGCAGCCTCCTTCCGACATTCTTCCACCCACGTTGTGGAGCATGGTTGTAACAAAATGCCTCTCCCCATCCCCTCGAGACCGGCCGTCGGCGGAGGCCATTATGAACGTTCTTTGGAAAATGGAGGGGTCATATCTCAAACAAACTCGCAGAAGACACGCAGCCGATAACGTCTCAGCCCCGCAACCATCGACAAACGGTAGTCCTATCGATCAAGACTGGGCTGAGATTAAAATGGACGACGACGCTTCAGCAATCATGAACAGAGCCGCACCTTGGAGGGGAGTTGAGTGCGTGCCTCTGAGCGCCGCTGTCGCTCTTGATCGAGAATGGGCTCTTATCGACACAGACGGCGCCAACTCCATCAAGGACATCCTGAAGAGTGCCGCACCCTGGAAGGGCATTGTACAGGTTCCAAAAGACAAGGCGCAGGCAGTGATGGACAGGCTGCAGTCGGTATGTGTTTTGGGATCGTCGGCCTCATGTTGCCCCTGATACTGTATCATTTCAATCAATTCGTCGGTCACGGGTCACAGAGGACCCAAATCCGACGAAAAGTCACACATGTCACACGTCTGAGAGCTATCTGACGAATTTGCTCAGTAAAAATGGCTCGAAAATGCGCCAAATTTGGCTCAAATGGGGCAAAAACAACGAAAAAATTTCCCCAGTCACGGCACCTTCGGCGCCGCGACGAATTCAAAATTTCGTCGCCCCGGTCACAGGTCACATGGGGCGACGAATTGAATGAAATTATACAGTAACTCTCCAGGAACTCGACAAGGTCTCTGTCGACGACTTGGAGCTTCGCAAGAAGTACATCAAGTGTCTTCAGAAATTGAGTAGGCGACATGACGTCCTTCCTACCCAACTCTACATCCCCAAGGCCGCTCTTCAGGAGCGTGAGGGAGACTTAGTGAGTAGCGCGGGTTGCCCGCGGGTATTTCATCTTGGACCCCTACCCGTACCCTCGACTTACCCTATCCCGTGATGCGGGTGCGGGTTACCCGCCGAAATGATGTCGGGTTATGGTGCTTGGACACTGTTCGTGCACGCCGACGACCCCCCGGCAATGGCAGGGGGCTATCGACGTGCACGATATACATAGTCAAGCCCACCCTGTTGTTTAACAACAGAGAAGGGACAAGACAGAAGTACGTGGTGCGAGGGAGGAGATGACAGTGGTACGAAGAGACGTTGGGCGCGATGCGACGTTGAGCGCGAGGATACGGTGGGTGCGAGGATATGTTGGGTGCGGACCAGGCGAGGACAGCCTGCGCAACGTGAATGAGCAAGGAGAGAAAAAATATACTAAATACGCACCGCTGGGGCTGGATGCGTCCGCGACGCCCTCCAGCCCCAAAAAATCCACCCATTGCCTCGTTGGAGGCAAGAACGAGACGGCGCGGGGGCTCATCCAGCCTCTTGAAGCCCGTCGTCGTCATCTAGAGACGCTGCGGCTCCGTCGAGGAGGCTGACGCGTTCGCGCTGCTCATCGAGAGAGCAGAGCACGAAAAAGTAGTCCATGGCGGCCTCATTTGAGGGCTTACGCGTCGAGGTCGAGGCCAAGGAAGTGCTGCCGTCGCAAGGACAGCTATCCGTCGTCGTCGTCGTGGTTGGTAGGATCCTCGTCGAATTGGTGCCATCGCGCAGACGAGCACCAGAACGCACCCCGGAACGTATCCGAGGGCGCAGCGGTCGGCGCAAAGCCAAACCGCACGGGAAAAGCAGAGCTGAGCAGAGAAAGAAAGTAAAACAAGCCCCAGAAGAAGTTCTGGGGCCAAGGAACACCACAGTGGTGGTGGTGAAAGCCAAGGAGATGCGATCTGAGCTGATCGATCGTTATCCGGCAGTTGCCGGGATGTTCGGCCAGCTCGGCGATCGAGGAAATTCGTTCGCGACGTCGTTTTGGGGCGACGATGGGCTCGTTTGAGGCCAAATAAATTCGATAATTTACATTAAAATATATATATAATAATTGTATTATGATATGTGGTCCAACTGGATCACAGCACGGGTAACAAAGGGTGGTGCGGGTTTCAGCGGGTACTCGGACCGAGACCCCTACCCGGACCCTGACTCACCCGCATCCGTGACCCGGACCGGGTGCTCCGACATCAGGAAAACACAACATTGGTCTTTCGGGTCTTTCAGGTCTTGCCGAAGACCGGAAAGACCGGAAAGACCCAAAAGACGCGAGGTCTTGTGAAAGCTCGCTACATATCTTCCGAAGACCGTTTTGGTCTTTGGAAGATCATTCGAGTCTTCAGAAAGACCAGTCGATGTCTTCAGGATGGTCTTATTTGGGTCTTATTGGGGGGTAATCAAGGCTGGGTAGAAATCAAAATTGACTATATTCAATACTACGTCTAACACAGGTACTATAATTGTATGATATATGTGCCAATGGCAGAACTACGGGATTACCCGCTGTACAGAAAACACGCCTGCTAAGATGTCAGAAAACAGTGGGTAAACAAAGTAGGTGATAACATACCATCCAGCACGATGACATGTCGAGGGGTCGGACTTACCTGTAACAGCGACCTCTGGAGAGGCCATGGGAGAGTAGCGAGGGCTACCAGTTCCACATCGCATCGTCGTCTACATGCCGTCGTCGTCCTTGTCTGCGTGCTGCCGCCGCCATCGTGGTCATGCCGTCATTGTCGTGCGCAATGTCGCCGTTTTGGGTGTGTTGTGGTGCAGATAGCCGTCTATATGGTGAAGGGTGAGTGTGCAGTAGCCGGCGGACAGAAGAGCTTACCGCGCAAGCTCAAAGCCAGGCCCCGACAGCCGATTCAACATCTGATAAAAAGGTGGTAAGTCAGTAGATAAAGCCAACGGGAATGACCACACACCGAGTGGTTCGTTTGCCGAGACAAAATCGTACCAAGCATGAGGCATTGTCCATATCGTAGCCAACGGCGCAAGAGGTCACCAGGAGTAGTCGTTGTCGTCCGTTCTCAGTCGTCCGTCACATCGCGCATACGCGGTATATCAAACCAGCAGATCGTGTCCACCACTGGCACAGAGCTTGACGTGTCTGGTGCTGCGCTACAAGGGCGGAAACATGAGAGAACCTAACCTGTGAGGCATTAGCACGAATAATTAAAAGAAAGGAGGAAGACCCACCAACTTGATCGTCAACGCCAAATGTCCAAATCGTCCCGAGCGACCAATGCGATGGAGATGGCGGAAATCATGGAAAGAGGAGGTTATGGTGGCTCTGGAGCATCTTCACGTGGGAGTAGAAGCACGAATATGCAAGCTCGATAGCCTGCACAAGGGTTAGAAAGCCAAAGAGGAGGAGAGAAGACGTACCTTCTTAGCCAGCAGCTCGACACGATTGGTTACTATTACAGAAAACAATCGACTGGTTGATTGAAGCTGTAAATGAATCCATACCAGACGTGGAGATGGCGTGCAAGCCGTCGTCCGAAGGCTCGCCATTGTCACGGCGGTCCATAGCGATGTCTGGTGCCCGTCTTGTATGTCTTGTGTGTTGTCCTGTGTGTCGCGCCCATCCGTGGAGCACGGGCATCGTGTTCAGCCAGACAGAGATGTGAAGTTGACAAGTCATAGACTTGTTGGGATAGAAAGAGGAAGAGACTGGAGGCTGTCAGTCGGACTTGAAAAAAAATAGAAACCGAACATGCACGTGGTCTGATTGCGTGCTTGCGCACGGGCCATCCGTTGCTTTCTTTCTACCCAAGTCCCTTGCCTTCAACCACCACCACCTACGACGACCCGTCGCTCGACTCTAAGTCGGGGATGACGACACCGGCGCTCAACTTTGTGTCGGCGTCGACTGACCATGGTCTCAATGACGACGGCGACGTGGACAACTGTTTTTCTCAAGTTGGCCGGATGACTCGCAACGCGCTGCGTTACCGCGGCGAATTTTGCTGACCTGCCTTTCGACGTCCTATTGGAGGTGCGATATATCTGTGTTTTCCGTGTTTTCTTTGCTCAAGGATGCCTAGATTGCTGCATGTCTTATAATCATGCACTATGAAACGTCTTCATGACAAAGGCGTCGCGCGGGGCATGGAAATAGGCCAGGGCTAACGCAAATAACCTGCCAGGATCAGCGAACCTGCGTGGGCGAATTTGGTCTATGTTCGAATCAAGGAGGAGGAGGAGATGGCACGAGGATACGTCAAGGATGACGCGCGCTCGGAGAGGACGTGGACGCGTGGATGACGCGTGCGAGGACAACACGCACTGAGATAGCGACCACGACGGACTCACTGCCAATGCCGCCGCCTTTTCCACCTCCCTCCACCTCCTTCACCTCGTCTACCCACTGCTCTTTCGTCGCTGGTATGCGGTTCGCTCTGTTGAGCTTTCCGCGCTGCGCCGAAATCAGCCAGCTGCCCGTTTGAGACCCGCGGGGAGAATAACGGGAAACCCATACCCGACGCTAGAGTACGGGTATCGCACTGGGTTACGGAAGATATGCTACATTTTCAGAAAGACCAAGACCAAAAAGATGTTTTACTGAAAGACAAAGACCGGAAAGACCCAATCCAAAAGACAAAGACTCGAAAAGACTCCGGCGGCAAGACCAAGACCGAAAAAGACCTTGGCCGAAAGACCAAGATCGGAAAGACCAAACCTCTGTTTTCCTGATGGACCCGGGCTATTCACTAGGGAGACTATCGCCGTGGCGGGAGCTTTTCCGTGCTTACACCTTCAATTGCAATTCTGGACGACTAGAGCTGACTCTATGACATGCAGGACGTCTACCAAGGCAGAATCCATGGGCATTCGGATCCCGTGTGTTTGAAGCGCCTACGAATTCAAGGAGGGAAACGACCTGACGGGGGGATTTGAATAAGGTGCCACCTCTTCGACTCCATCGCTGAATCTCTGACCATATCTGCTAGGCATTTTGTAGAGAAGCACTATCTTGGAGACAAACCTCTCACGAAAACATTCTTCCGTTCTACGGTGTGAGCGATGAAATGTTTCAAACGGGATTATGCCTCATCTCGCCTTGGATCGACAACGGTACCGTTCTTGACTTCTTGGGTACACATCCAGGTCATGATCGCCGAGGATGGGTAAGCCTCTCTATCTTCCTAGGAGTTTTCTTGACGACTCGGACGTAGGTCTGGGATGTGTCTGCCGGCTTGAACTATCTACACCAACTCGATCCTTGCATTGTGCACAAAGACATACGAGGCGTACGTTAATTACTTGTTCTATTAAGATCTTGCTTGAGTGATGCCTTCGTCGCAGGGAAATCTTCTTGTGGGGGAAGATCATCGGTGCTACATAGTCGATTTCGGGATCAGCATTGTTGCTGAGACTCTAATCCCGGGCACGAACACACGCGGGGCAGGCACCACTCAGTGGAAACCTTTGGAGGTGTTGACTAACTCTCCTCCGTCGGATAAGAGCCTCATGCCTAAAGTGGACATCTACTCCTTTGGATGCACCATTGTTGAGGTACTAGGTTTTCTCAAATATGGTTCCTGTCACGGCTGAACGATGTCCAGATGTTTACGGGGCACCCGCCCTATTGGCCTTGGAAATTGAAGACCGAGCACGAACTTGTGGAAAAACTAAGGAAGAAGGAACTACCTCCCCGACCGGATATTCTGCCGCCCGAATTGTGGAACAAGATCGTCGAGCCGGCGCTGTCTCCTTCCCCGGAAAGTCGCCCATGAGCCGCCGAGGTTATGGACGAGCTGAGAGCCTTGTACCCGGAATACATCGAACAGTACTTGGATGCACGGTCCTGCGTAGCACCTTTGAAGAGGATCTTAGAGTGGAAAGCGCCAGGTAGTTGACAACGCGGATGCCCAATCCAGATATTCGTACCCTCTAATTCATTGACTGTTTTGCAAAATGTGCGCCCCGCCCGCATCTAGAGCGGTATCACATCTTACCGTGATGCCTGCGCGCCCGCGCAAATCAAAAGCGGTCATGAAAGCGGCCCAGCGACGAATAGCCTTGGTGCAAGGTTCATTCCCAGGCGAGCGATTCAAGACCGTCATCGTTGTTGGGCTCCGTATCAAGCGTAATGAAAACATGGTGGTGGAAAGGGAGTAAGCTAGGACTTCATTTTAGCATTGTTCAACTAAGAAAGCATGAAAGAGTCTGGTCCTCAAGTGACGGTCAGCAGAGAGAGAAAGAGTTCTATTAACAATTAGTCTTAAAGTAAGTCATGCTGGTCATTACGCCGCCGTTCCCAATCTCTTCAACGACTATGCGGGAGGGTGTGACTGCCGCTGAGGACCGTTGGCTCTTGAATGTTCCAAGCATTTTGTATAGAACCGGTATCGGCTCGTGCAGCTTGCGCGTCTTTTGTAATGTGGCCAGCGCCTGCTTCGCCCAAGATTCGGCTTGATTGAGTCTTTCAGGTGTGAGCTTGCCGGGGCGGTGGAGGATGAGCTCGGAGATGTTGCCCATAAGCTGCGCGCCACGACACTGGTCTTTAGGAGGCGATTCTTTTGGTGGCGGCGGTATGAGAATGATATGGCTTGAAGGTAGAGTGGAAGTGGGTAGCTACATGCGCGTCAGAAAACGAAAAAAAGGCAATTAATAACTCACTCAATCACCCTATCCGTCTGTGAAATCCAGCGAGCGCCTCGAGCGGCGCGCCGACATCCAACAAAGACGCCCAAGGCGGTAAATCAAGATCGGCCAAGACGAGGTTATCGACGTCTGGGTCAATCTCGCCGTCGTTCGCTTCCTCGACGAGACGCAGGACCTCCTCGACAGCCTGCAAATGCTTCTCCTCCTCGGCCTGGGGCTTATTCAGCGTCTCCGCGTGTTCCCCAATCTTGTCGGCAATGGCCACTACGCACAGCCGCTCGTTACCCGTCAGCCCCGTCGCGTCCTGCATCATTTTGAACACCTCCTGGTATAGGTTATACGCCTGCTCGAGCTCGCCGTCCAGCTCGAACACGTCCGCGAGTGCAATGCCGACGCCCGACAGTTTTAAGTAGGGCTTCAGAAGCCAGTTCGTCGAGGATGGCATCGCTGGCCTCCTGTGGAAGCATGTCCATGACGACCATTGGAGGCCCAGACTTCTTTGTTATAACTGTACTACTGCAGACACATTTTCATAAAATAGATAAGCATGAACTGCGCCATCCACCTTTCCTCGGCGCCAGAGGATACAAATTGGGGAAGAAGGAAACAATATCGCTTAAAACGCGTCATCTGCTCATTGCGATCATCAGACGATCCCAGCAATGGAGTCTGAAGGATCTATTCCTTTAACCGAGTTCGCCGAGTCTTTCTGTACGACTTGTTCCAGGTGAATATGAACCCCATGTCCGTACTCGGAGACACCTTGATCAGCGGTACGCGACTCGCGCTGCCTTCCGATTGTAATGTGGCGTCCACCGATAGTGGTCAGGCCGCTACGCGAGCCGGTAGAAATATTCGTCGTATCGAAACGCTTCGTGTCCATAGTGCTGCGAAGGATTACATAGGAGAAGACACATCCCTGAAACGTAGGTTAAGTGTACATTCGAGAAACCAGGACTTGAGAGGGAAACCTACTATGAGTGGCGGCATCTAGCAAGGGGTCGAGCGATGAGATGTCAATGAAAAGTAACGATGAGAACCACTTACGGAGTTAAGGAAGCAGAACATGGTGGAACTGTTGGCAGCCGAGGTACCTATCAAACATACCAGTGCGACTGAATAGATGGCAGCTACCAACACGTCATACTAAGTAACATGCCCAGCGCGTTGAACAAGAATGTAATCTCACCTGATTCCAGAATAATGGCCAAGGCACTATTACTGTTGTCCATACGTAGAGTGGCGTAGTTATTGAGCGCCCGCTGGATACCCCAAATACGGAGGGAAATGACAACTATAAATCCGGGTCCATATCAACTCATTCAAAAGGCAGAGAGAGAACATACCTGTGCAGTACTGTACTATTTCGACCGAGCGTTCAGTTACGGGTTACGGCACCCCCGTGAACTGAACACTTTTGGGCCAGGTTACGGTTACGATGCCATGAACACTCCAGATTAGGCAAAATTTCCCGCCCTGCGGGGCTCCCGACGCGGCCGACTTTCCTTTTATAGGCAGTTGTGCCTGAACAGAACACTTTGAATAACGAACCGAGCCGTTACGGGTTACACCCCCCTGAACGGTCGGTCGAAATGGTACAGTACCAGTTCAAGACAAGTGTAGCGATATAAAAATACTTTGAGCGATCCCAGACGGTCGAGAGCAAGACGCTGCTGCCAGGGTGCGCCTTGTTGATGGACCACGTGAACCAGACGGACATTGCTGGAACATATGGGAAAGTTGATCTCTCACGGTCAGAACGGCGCGTACCAAAGTCTACCCCAAACAGCAAAAGTGGAACGGGGAGTACCCACCACTTTCTGGCGCAAACGACGTACGTTCGATAGATCTCGTAAAGCATTCAGTTAGATATGTAAGGGCATAGATCTGGGGGCTGGAGAGACATCGCTTACTACCAGGATATCGGCAAGCAGAGTCACCGAGACGTAGGACGCGGTCTTTGCCATGTTGAGGCTTGTGTCGACAGTAGCGAAGTAAAGTTCGGACGACCCTCCGACGTCCAGGTTTGCCGTGAACGCTTGGAAGGTGCGTGTAAGGTCGACAGCAATGTGCTATTCAGAGGATCATGAGCAATATCACTGTCTTCATGAAACATTGTTGACCTACCATAGTGATGAGGAGAAAAGTCACGAACATCGTCGTGCTAAAGTATACCAGCGTGATGGTCGAGATGCTAGCATACTTCCGGCGGAGAGCGGTGACACACTGTGGGGAAACGACGAGGTAGATACCTAGCATCACAGTTAGCAGAATGGTGTTGAAAGGACGCAGCGCGTACCGTAGCCGATCGCTTCCAGAAATGCTCCGACGAGCTCAGAGGTGGCGACAGGTACTTTGGCCATGTCTTTCGCTTTCTATGCTGGGGGAAGGTATGTACACCGAGGGGCCTACTTCATTCCTACATTTAACAGTTCTGAAGTGTTCTGGCCTCATCATCATCAGTAGTCGACTGACCACGGTGTGTACATTCTTTCTCCCCGTGTCCAATGTACTTCGAACGTATTTAGACAACCTAGGTGGGGTGTGTGTTGTTGAAGTCGACGTTCCTTCAGATGTGATTATCACGGGCTATGGGCTTGATCAGTTCGAGACTCAGCGGCGTCGAAGTGGCTCCGTTTAAACATCACGTCGAGGGAAAGGAAAACGATCGCACGATGAAAAACACTGCTCTTCGAGTCACGAGTACACCAGGTATCTGGGCCGAGCATCTATCCAATTGAGCACAGCTCCAGGTGGACACATCGTCTACTGATGTGCTGGATTGAACGTAAGATGGGGGGACAGCATCCCGAACAGCATGACTGCGACTGCCGCCCTACTGAATAGCTATCAGATGAAGTAGAACACGGAAGCCTATAATGGCAGCTTTCACCTCTGAAATAACATGGCCTCTCTACGTATGACCATCTAGATCAAAACGTTAGGTGCCCACACGCCGTCGCCACCGATAGTACTTATCTGTAGTCGCTACGGGGTCAAATATTAACACCGTACATCTGGGCAGGTTAGAGCAATGTTCTTGTCTCATCTTTCGTGAAGAGAGTAGGCCCGTTCCCCAGGGTGGTCGATGAGTACGCTCAAAAACTTTCCCCCTATCATGTTGTCGTGTAACCAGCGGGACACGGACCGAACCCACGGTGTTTTCCTTTGTTACCGTAGGCCTTCGATTGAGATCGAGCCATACATTTTTCTCCCTGCTAGTGGTCACCGTGAGTTCGGCTAAGGATCGCTTGTGGGGAGAGACGCTCGAGTGAAATGGATCTTAGAGTGGTAACTACGTACTACTTCATGTCATGTGTCTAGCCGGCGTTTCCGCACCTGTGGAACTTCCTTCCTTCCCATTCAGTACAACTGGCAGTCCACATGGAGCTCTGAATTCAATGCGGCGAGGGATTGGTTTGTCCTCCTGAGCACGGTTCGTCTCGTCGGGAACCATACAGAAACTTACTGATCATGATCCAATAATGATGCACAACGCATACGTACCGGCAAGAGCGAAAGAAGATCTATCATACCCACCGAAATCCAAATCATGCAGACTCTCGCGCGAATTCTCGCTCGCCTCTCACCTCGAATTGTGCAAACTCATGCTTGCCAACCACAGCCAACCGGTCCCTTTCGACGGACGCCTTCTGTTATTCGCGTGAGTGTTTGGCGCTACATAAGTGTACCGATCCGCCTTGATTCGAAAGGTCCTTACAAACGGGGTCAAAACGGTGACCTTGGCCGGGACGCAGGAGACTGTTTACTACGAACGAAGTGACTGGCCGATCCCGAAGCCTCAATCCTACTTTCGCGACAGGAGCTTGTACGTTGTACAGAGTTAGGACATTTAATCGTGGCGCTTGTGTATATTCTGGATACACGTAACTGTAGCAAGCCCATCTCAGCAAAGAACAGGCAAGCCCAAAGACAGGTCAGATAGTGCCGGAATCGAGACCATTCGGCTCCACTGCGACTCGCCTGTGACAGAGCCCTTGAACTGGAAATCACCGATGCTTCAGCCCAGAACAACATATATTGAAGACGCGTAAATCAGTGGAATCTCACAGGGTATGTAGAGCATGGTAGAGTTTTAAATAGTATACATAAAATCAGGATAACGGTCACCCAACTCCATCCAAGCTTTCGAAGAGCCCTTTTGCTTTAACTCGGCATCGACATACGAGCCCAACAACTGAACACGACGCCTGAACTTGTTTTTGTTCTGATGGGAAAGGTACAGCCCGTTGATAACGGCTCCAACAACGATTAGACTCGAGCTACGACAATAAGTTTGGCATGGGGCAAGTATGGGGAATACACATACAATACGAGGTTCAGGATGGTCGTTTTCGTGAATCTGGGGCCTTCATTACTCGGGTATAGCCATGTGCTCGTGATACCGCCCTGTACATTGTCAGCGTCGCGAGAGTGATGCAACATCCTAGCTTACACAATTGGTGGCAATGAAACCGACAGCAATGCTGGTAGCGCGGCGATAGTAGGGTTCTGAATTGTTGGCCATCCACGCTGAGACGACCGGTGCAGTCGCATAGACGCCTGGTACGGCGAGGAACATGGCACCATAAGCAACATATTTATCTCCTGCCTCTATGAGCAACGGCAGTCAGCTAATGATGGCATGGAATGAGATGCAATAGACGTACTGAGGTACATAGCAAAACCAGCAACCGCCAGGGACGAAATCAGAGCGGCGGGCAGCGCGCGAGCATTGTAGCGATCGGAGAAATAAGCTGAGATCAACGTTACTAGAGGAGACATGTCGGTACGTTTTAAGTTTAACGGACCCGGAACATGTAACTGCACATACCAAAGAATCCGGCAGCGAAAGGACCCACACTGAGTAGCTGAGACTTTGTTGCGCTGAAGCCGAGCTGTTTCACCAAGGACGGAAGAAAGAGACCAAGTCCGTAAAGAGTAGTGCCAAGCATGTAGAACATCATAAAGACCATGATAACATGAGGCGACTTCAAGGCCTTCAGGACCTCAAGGAAACTGAAGCGGTCGTCGGGAGTGATCGACGGCCGATCTATCTCAAGACGTCGAACGAGTATGCTAGAAAGATTCTGAGTCGCAATTGTACCTGCTAAAGAAATCACTTACTCCTTTTCAGCGTCCGAAAGGCCCAGCACTTCGTACGGCGTTGAGGGTGTAAGGAAGAATCCGGCAACACCCACGAGAGTACTGAAGATCCCTTCCTGAGAGCACACAGATTCTCTTCAGTCGTTTTGTGAGCATTGCTCCTCGAGAGATGCGTACCAATATGAAGATCCACGACCAGCCGGCCTTGCCGCCAAGGCCATCCATATTCATGATTGCTGCCGAAAGCAACCCAGAAAACGCGCCAGACAGCTACAGGAGTGGATAAGGGACCGTATTGGGGTACGAGCAGAATCACGCACAGAAGCCGACGAAAAGAAGATGGCCACTCTAGATGAAAGAAGTCGCTTCAAAGCCTCCATGTGTAGGACCGAAACAGCATACCTAAGAGATAGTTCCGATCTGGTGTAAAATCCCGAGAGATAGAGGACAATCCCTGGAAACATAGGCCCTTCAACGAGTCCAAGGAAGGCCCTGCAGACCACTAGTCCCGCGTATGAAGTCACGAGCCCTAGCAGGGACTACTCAGCGCGTCCACGATGAGTATTTGATAAGAGTTTCCAACCTTGCAGCGTTACCATAATGCCCCACGCGGTGAGCAGAGTAGGCATGAGATATTTCGGGCCAATCCTACGAAGCAAGAGGTTCGCTGGCAGTTCTGCAAATATATACGGTCTGTCCATCTTTGAGATGCGGCTCAGAGAATATGAATCCAGGACTCACACAAAGAGGACTGTCACACAGATCTGGTATTCATGATCTGTCAGTCCCAGATCCGCCTGCAGACCCGCAACGCGAGCGTTTCCTGGGGATCGTTAGCGCAGATACACAAGGCAGCGCACATGTTGAGCAAACCAATGTTGGCACGATCCTGCGATATTGCCCGAGTTTGTCAGTCTCGTCGTCTCTCCGGAAGAACCAGAAATCGCACCAAAAAGGACAACAGATAGAACATGGTCATGACCGGCAGGATAGCGTAGTCCAGTTTTCGCACCGCTCGTTTCTCAAGATTGAGGAGCGTCTCCGTGGATGGGGAGTTGGTGCTGCTACGTGAGTCGTCGACTTTGCGCATCGTGGCAGTGGAATGTCTGGGTCAAATGTCGATGATGGGGACGTTTTCCCATTGCTGAGCGAGTCCTAAGTACGTAAACGGCAGAAGAGTTGATGAGCTGGTCCGCTTTGCGATACGTGCTCATCACGGAGAAGGGTTTGAGAGTGATGAGCGTTATGTGGCGTATCATTCCTTTTTACTTCTCCGCATGAGACCGTAGAAGTACGCTGAGATCGCAACGAAGCTAACCGTGTGAAGAGTTGATCGCAGGAGGTCAACGAATCACCTCTCATTCCGAGTTGGTCCCACAGGAAAGGGATCACACCGGCAACTTAACTGATCTCCTGTTGAAGTAGAGATTTCGGAGAAGAGTTGTCTGCGACTATTTACACGGACATGGGCCGGGAATGAATGTAACAACATCAAGTTACCCTTTGCCACGCTCAAATCGCCGAGCTAGAATGTCAAGCAATAACGCCGAGATCGTCGTGAGCTACAGAGGGTGAGATGCGGCATGTTCGCTTGGAAGTACTCACCGAGGCAAGCTCTGCGCCATGGCTGTTCCCAAGCAGAGGCCATGAGCGTTGTCGCCTTTGACGGTTTGAACACCGTCGAAACCTCACGGCCATCGATGGCTATCTCGCGTACGAACGTCCTCGACACTGACTCTGCTATGAATACCAGTATCTTGTTACAGAAGGCCTGAAGGACTCGAAATAAGGAGAAGACCAAGCGCTTGGGAGTGTATCCTTGTTAGCCGGAAAAGCACGTATGATCTACAGCTTCGTTTCAGCATTGTTCAGATCCACGTCAGATGAAGGAAAAGACTGTACCTAGTTTGTGTTGTGTTCATCATGTCCCTGCAATCTGATCTTAAAGCCCCTGCATCTGCTCCCAGCCCAATGATTCGTCCAATGCCTGGGGACCGCAGCGCATGCCGAATGAAATCTGGCCTCATTCAAGATTCCAACCCTCAGCTTATCCCAGGCATGATATCAGCTTCTGCAGAATAAACGAGTCGCGACAGTGGAAAGCAACAGGGCAAACCCGAATTGCTTCCATCGATAACTGCAAAACAAGCAAAAGCTCGAAAGAGTCCGGTCCTCAAGTGATGGTCACCGCACAGAGAGAGTACTACTCTCTCTGGCCAAGTGCGCGTTATACATAATACGAGGCCGTTTGAGCCAGTCACATTCCATGCGGGATGTATTGGCGGGGCCGTACCAAGACTACGCGCTTGTGATTTTCAAGTGATCTTAACACTGAAGTCACTTAATATGTGAGCTATCAAATTGGGGTGTGCAACCTACTTATGGGAGGATGTGGTCAAATGCTGGCTTTCAAGAGAGTCTGAGACCTACTACAGCAGATGGTCCAAAAATTCATTCAATTCTTTCTTGTGCTCTTGTGCTCTTGTATTTCTTCGGCGACTGACTGTAGGTCAGTTTCGGGGCCTTGAGCCCCTGACTGTGTACCAGAGGCGCGCGGCGACCTTCTTAAATGCGGAGATATCCCCGCGCGTACTTAGTACATGGGTGGAAGCCGGACTTCGCCACTCGTAACGCTTTCACACCCGGCCGTTCCTGACGGGACCGCTTGCCGGATTCTACCTACCTACCTACCTACCGATACTGCGACCAGATTTCGTGGGCTACATGCTGGCCATCATCGTAAGTTCGGTCACTCCGCTTGGATACTGAGATCATTACATTAGTATCATGTGTGGGAAAGAACGAACGAGTCTTCCTCTGCGGCGGCTCCAGTCTCTATCATTTCGATATACTCCACAAGAGACGGTTCGTTCAAGTCCTTCAGCGTTTTGAGAATGTCGGTCGCTGACGGCCTTTCTTGTGGCGAAAGTGACAGGCATGGGAGAACAATCTCATTCCACAGAATGGGTGGAAGAACGTCTGGTTCAGGTTGTTTCGGAAGGTTCTTTTGGAGAAAACAATATGTGACGGCCACATCGGGCACATCCGGATAGGGCAGCTTTTCGGTGTATATCTAACCACATTTCAGCTACCTGAAAGATCCATAACGTTAATGGACACTGACCTCAATAACGGTACATCCAAACGAGTATATGTCCGCGAAACAGAGGCGTTGATAGTAATCATCGAATGTCCACAGCTCCGGAGCTGTCCAGCGAGCATTTTCGACCGAGTAGTAGGTTTCCATTATGTCCTGTGTCTCGGCAGCAATACTGATTCCGAAATTTGCCAAATAGCAGCGATTGTGAGGCTTCGGGCCTACTAGGATGTTGACCTAACGAGAATGTCAGTGCCATCGTTTCGCGATGATCTCAGATTAATCACTTACACCTCGGATATCTTTGTGTATAACGCAAGGGTCAAACCCATGCAAGTACTCTATGCCCGAAGCGATATCCCAGATCTGTGTACGGTTAGTCGAAACGGTTACATCAGGAAAACGGTAGGTTTGTCTCTGAGTGTCTCTGCGTCTCTGTGGAGATGCCAGAGCGATCAGAGATGTTCAGGGATGTCACATCTCCGCGAGATGCGCACCTGGCTCCCGGAGATGATCCGTATCTCTGAACCTGTCTCTGGCCATCTCTTAGAGATGCTTTCGGTCTCTCAAAGACACCCAGAGTTGCTTTCAAGAGTATATTAAAATTGATTTCTTTATAATTGTTCCCTTCTATGCATGGCACATCGAGTAGAGGAAATATAATGTCATTTTGTAACTACTGGAACTACGTGTAGTACTATCCTACGTGCTGGAACTGCAATATACAAGTGTCCTTACTATGACCAACACCGTGGCACTCATCACCCTTTCTCATCCGATCTGGTACGCCACTTGTGCTCATCATTGCCGTCCCTCCTGAATCCTGATGTCCGTCAATGTATCGAGGAGGATATAGCGGCGTACGATGGTGGTGATGTACCCTGCATCCTTTTTCCAGTACCTCCGCAGATAGAACCATGCTAGTAAAGCAGACGAAGCGTCAGTACAATCCGCGTCGGCCAGAAGTATACTCACCTTGAAGGCGTGCCGCTGAGATGATTCAAGTCGAACCAGAGGTTGGCGCACCATGCTCCTGGTCGTCGCCGCATGGGTGTAGGAATCCTACATCGTCATACTTTCACTGCCCCGTCGTGCTCGTAGTCGCCGTGCATCGTGCCCGTGGTTGTCGTGCATCGTGCTTGTAGTTGGGGTGCCGTCGAAATGGTATTCGGAAGCGGGAAACCATTATGCTCAGAGTCAGGATGCCGTCGTGCGGGTAGTGGCCGTATTGTCGTGCTTGTAGTGGCCGTGTCGGCGTGCTTGTAGGTGCTGCGTCGTGGAGCTGCTGGGAGTTGCCGTGTCATCATGCTTGGAGTCGCTGGGTCATTGTGCTGGGAGTCGCGATTACAGTTGCCGTATCGTCGTGCTTGGAGTCGTCGTGTCGCGAAGCTGCTTGAAGTAGCTAGGTCATCGCGCTTGGAGTCGCCGTGTCGTCGTGCTTGGAGTCGCTGGGTCGTCGTGCTGGGAGTCGCGCTTACAGTTGCCGTGTCGTCATGCTTGAAGTCACTGTATCATCTTGCAGTCGTCGTGTTATGGTGCTTGTAGTCTTTCCATCAGCGTCTAGTCGCAGTTGTCACAACAGTATGGGTCTCCGTGTGCCGACCGTTGTCGGGTGCTTTCGCTGTCCTCGCGCTTCTCGCAGGTGTCGTGTCCTCGCGCTTGTTGTAGGCGTCGCACACCTCTCGCAGGTGTCGTATCCTTGTCCTTGCCGTCGTTGCGCTCGCATTGCTGAGGGTGTCCTTCAGCTGAATGTCAGCCTCTCCCCGCCGTCGTCGGCTCTTCGCGCTTGCCTTCGCCGTGCTGATGTGGGGGTCGCGGTGCAGGATCATGGAGGAAAGGGAGGAAGATGGGCCAGTGGACTTGGAAGAAACCAAACCCAACATGTATCACATGGCGCTGGCGTGGCCGTGCACGGACCCAGGCACGGATCGGGACTTAGGCATTTTGAATTGTTCCCGTGTCTTGTTACCCACTTTATGTGGTGTTGTGGTACCTGCTCGTCCCGCAATTTGGTTTGACTAGGTACTACAGGGCAGTATCTACAAAAATATAGAATGAATTCATTAGTTGCAAAATATTTTCTTTGAGGTATGTCAGAGCTATCAAGCAGGACTCAGAGATGCCCAGAGATCAGACCCTGGAGCCAGAGTTGATCGGAGCCATTGCTACCGGAGCCAGAGCTATCAGAGCAAACTCTACCGTTTTCCTGATGTATCAGCACAACACACTCACCATTCTGATGCGACTATGGTCCGGGTGCCTTGCCAAGAAGTCACGGATGTTGCCATCCTCCATCCACGGTGAGATTAAACAAAGGCTAGAGTGGTCCATGACTTCTGTGCTTACACCATAGAAAGGGAGAATGTTCTCGTGGCGAAGCTGGCGCCATATGAAGGCTTCTTGAGTGAACACCTAAAGGAATATTCATTACTTAGAAGGCAAAAGATGGAAGCTGTCCCGACTTTGATTGCATCGTGGAATTCCTTCAACAATCTCCGGATTCGTAATCGCTTCAGGCAGACACAGCAGCTACGACCCTGAATAACAATCGTAGCGCGGCTGATGTCCTACAGGCTTGATGAGTTACATGACGGAAATCGGGTTCCCGTGATGTCTCACCGAGAAAGTACCACCAGGTTGAAACTGTTCGCGATCCTTAATTTCGGAATTACTGTAATACAACTGCGACGGAAGGATCTCGTATTTCTTGCTGAGAGCACGAAGGCATTTCACGTATTTCTTCTGATGCTCGGGGTCCGTCAACGGGAGTTCATCTCGGACCTTCAGGAGTGCTCGAGTCAGTGCGGAAAATGTCCAAAAGAGAACGGGTCCATACTGATTGCAAGTAATCCAAGACTTTTTGCGGCGCAATCCTGGGTGGTATCTCTCCAATACGCCTCCACGCTCTGTCCTGTTCCAACCAGATATTCAGGTATCTATGGATGAAGGGCTTGAAGTCTAGCGACTTAAGAATGTCAAGG
>JADNRX010000571.1:0-32307 GCA_015501595.1 Hymenopellis radicata | reverse complement strand
CCCCCCCCCCCCTCCGGGTCTAATATACGGATAATTTGCGAAGCGACGAATATCAAACTCAAGGTCCTGCTGAATGGCACAGCTACTCTCTCAGCCAATTCGACATTGGGTCTCTTCCGAGGCCTGACAACTTTTACACAATTGTGGTTTACTGTCAAGGACGAGGTATACACCCTCGAAGCGCCTATTGATATCAAGGACTTTCCTGCATATGTACGTCGCTTCTTCTTCTCATTACATCCAACATTGCTGACTTCTGTCTGCCATAGCCTTATCGCGGACTAATGCTGACACTTCGAGGAACTAGTATGCCATTTATCTTGTCTGGAACATCACCGTGACTGATACACATCTTAGCTACTCCCTCGACGCCCTCAAGCGCACGCTCACGACTATGAGTTATGCCAAAATGAATATGTTCCACTGGCACATCGTGGATAGCCAATCCTTTCCCCTGGTTGTCCCCCAATTCCCGGAGCTCGCAGTTGACGCTGCTTACGCTCCCGAGCTCATCTACAATTCAAGTGATGTCCGGGAGATTACCGACTTTGCCGCGAGGCTTGGAATTGATGTTCTAGTCGAGATCGATACTCCCGGACATACAGGCGCCATCGGAGCATCCCATCCAGAACACCTCGCGTGTTACAGGAAGCAGCCCTGGTATACATACACCTTCGAACCTCCAGCCGGCCAGCTCCGTTTCGTCAACTCGACGACTGTTGATTTTACTGAACGCCTGTCAAAGTGTCGCCGACATTTTTCCGAGCACGTATTTCCACTTGGGAGGGGATGAAGTCAACGAAGCCTGCTACAGGATGACACCGAGACCCACGATGCTGTCACCAATCATGGCGCCCTGGACTTCGAGACAGCGTTCCCCGGGGCGCTGAGCACGTTCCTGCAGACGATGCGGGGAGCGATTCGTGAGGCTGGGAAAACACCCGTTGTTTGGGACGATTCTGTCTCGGGAAACTTGACGCTGGGGCCAGATGATGACAAGCCCATTGTCATGGTATGGCATATGAATGCTACAGACAGTGGATTCGTTGCGTCATAGCTGACAAGGGTCTGAGGATTATCCGCGCGGATGCGGACTATCTCTACTTGGACTGTGGGGGCGGGGACTGGATGATCAACGGGGAGGCGACGAGTTGGTGCGATCCGTTCAAGACGTGGCAGAGGACATATTCCTTCGACCCGACAGCTGGGTTGAGCGAGGAACAAGCGGAGCTTATTGTGGGAGGTACTTATCCATGTGTTCGATTGGATCCTTTTACTGATGCTGCCCATAGGCCAGCAACTGTTGTGGTCAGAACAGTCGTCTCCGGCGAACCTTGATACTATTGTATGGCCGCGTGCGGCAGCGTCGGCGGAGGTGTTTTGGACTGGCGCTGGTGGGAATGGGAGCGACGCGCTGCCACGTCTGCAGGAGTGGCTTATAGGATCGGGAAGCGTGGTATCAGTCCGATCCCTTTTGCAGCCGATGTGGTGCGCTTTGCGTCCTGGGGAATGCGATTTGCCTCCGAACTAGTAGGCTTCAACTTCTGTTTTGCTGTGAATACACGGTATACATGAGGAATGTCGGGTTGTTAGGGAAAGCCATAGCAGTTGCTGTTCATACTCAACAGCGGTACAGAATTTGGGTTGAAGGACAACATTGCGATCGTGAAAGCGTCGTATTTCTCTGTGGTGTGGCCTTTCCGAATACAGTCAATTCTAAGGAGACTTGGAGCACAAGCAAAAGCGGTTCATTATCTTCCTCTATCACTCCTGTAGAAGCGGCCACGACTCCTTGGATGTCAATGCAGCGATCGTCAAAGCGTCTATTTCCCTGTCGCTCCAGCTGGTGCGGCCTTTTCCCAATAACAGTCAATCCCGAGGAGACGTGCGAAAGCGGTTCCTCTATCACTCCTGGCCACGACTCCTTGGATGTCAACGCAGCGCCACAGCCCATACGTCATACGCGATCTTCGGGCTAGTAAAGGGGCCAGCGAGGATTCAAGCAATCCGAGTCGGAAGGGCTAGAGCGGAGCTTGTGGACGTTCACAGAATTGAAGTCGGCCTCCGCTATCCCATTCATTTTTGACATCATCCCGAGCCGCCTCGAACTCGGCCTGCGTTGAATCTTCTGGGTTCAGAAGACTAGACTTGACATACGAGCATGTCTTAACTGAGAGCTGATCGTCCGTTGGGAGCTGGCGTCTTGCGGCAAATCTTTCAAAAGTTCTCTCATGGAGAGCATTGCAACACGTAAACCGCATTTCTGAGCCGAAGGAGAGCGTCGATTAGGCGCATCAAACGGGCGCCTTTTCGTTCCGTCGGACCGTCACGGACTCGGAGGCGGTTAAAGACAATAAAGATCGAAGGTTTTAGCCGTTCCAGCCATGCAGATCATCCGCTATATATGGGGCATGCTCCGCCACGGACTGGAATGACCTAGCTTTTTGTTCTCTGGCAGTACATATAAAATGGCAGACGCGGTCTCTTCATCCAAGCCCCACACCCACCCTCACACCCGCCCATACTATCCATTCGGCTGATACTATCACAAATGGCGTCTATTGTTGTGTCTCCTGCGCCTAGCACGAACTGGCTCACAATGCGTGAGCGTGGTCAGTTGCGCCCGAAAGGCCAAAAAGCTCGGCCAACTTTGGGATCCGTACCCCATGTCATGGACTGCAGTGATTACGTCGCGTGGTACGTTCACAAAGAAATCATGTCTTTCGATGCTCATTATGAGTAGATCTACCCTCGAGCTCTTCGTCTTTGAGTTCGATGTCATCTGGATCATCACGTCCCTCCTCGACTGACTCTACGTTTTCGAGCCTATCACAAACGACTTCACTGTCGTCCTATGATCGTCCGCAGTCGCGATCCTCCAGCCGTGCGCGTCGCGCTTTCTCCGGAGACTCGTGGCCTAAGGCTCTCCCCCTACTTCGACTTTCAAAAGCATCTAAGAGTCTCCGACCCATCCCAGGCTCCCCCGCAGATCCAGCGGACACCCACTATCTATCATTCTCGTCTTCTTTATCGTCCTTCGATGAAGAGGATTCGCCGACATTCCTATCGTCCTCCGATGAAGAGGATTCACCGACATTCAATGTACCATCCCCTCACACATCCCGTCGCCATAAGATGGACAAGCTGCGGCGGACGCTCGGAGATGGAGTACCACTTGATCTTGTCTTCCCGCCGGGCAAGGAAGCAGTTCCAACTTCGAAGTCTTCCGAAGAGCAAACACCCTTGCCGCCCATAATCGATATAGTGGCGCCTTCCCCAGTCACACAGGCGATCACTCCAATTCCTGCCGCCAAGCGCTCTTCTCCACGCGATTCTTTGTCGTTCCCTTCACCCCATAAAGCGCGTCGGACGGTCAGGCGCAAGCCTGTTCCGGAGCTGATACCAATGCGTGCAGTACCGCCGCCTCTGCCAATGAGTAGCGAAGAGTTGGAATGCGTAATTGACGAGGATATGCGGCGGTGTTTGGTATCATAGAGGACGATGGTAATATCTCGGAGGCGTTGGAGTAACGTGTTGCCAAGAGGACGTACCGCACATATCTTCGTAAACTCACTGTGACGGCGGGTTTTTTTTGCTTGACTTTATCTAAAAGTCTTCTCCAAGAAGACACTTGTACTTGTAGTGTTAGCTTACTGTGTATCTACGATATGTTTGTATACTATTTGCCTTAACAGAATGAATGGCAAATAAGTAAATGAAGATTAAGGTCGCGTTGTTGACGCTTGTTGACGCGTTTATGGTTTACTTGTGACCACCATGATCACCATGCCATGGCACGACTACCCCGCGAAACTTGCACTACGAACAAAGGTGCCTCAGCGCTCAACCATTGCACCGATTTTACTACACTGTCTGGTTGAATTACGTCTTTCTAGCTTGTCTAGTGAGAAATGTAAGCTTGCTTTCGTTATGAATCGAAACCAGTTACAAATTCAAATCGCTCGACAGAACTGTTCGCCGACGCACTGTACCTATAATACTCGCAGTAAAACGGACGCCTGTTTCCGCTATACAGGTATTGAAGCGACTTTAAGGCTCGACCGTCTTCTCGGTCTCACAGCATTCCAGATCGTCGACCATCTGAATCCTCGCGACAAGATTCGTCGTTCCATAGACAACTATTAGTTGGGAGCCATCGGACATGCCCTCCCATCGTGCTCGCGTGCATCGTGTACTGCATCCGGTGCAACGCTTCTACCTACTTACCAAGGATCTGCACCACCGGTAAGGTTCCCAAACTCTCCGTCTTCGACTTGCTCGCCAATTGCCGGCCGCGGTATTTCTTTCAGAACGTTGCCCACGTCGAGACCTTCCACATATACGACGAGCCTCGAGATCAGGACCAGCTGACCGTGATCAAAAGCTCAGGCAGGACATGATAAGTGGAATGACAGTTTGAATATCATCAAACCAATACCAACCCACAGTCCGTATTTCCTCATTTTCGTCCTCGGCCTTCTGGGATATGTGTCCTTTCCAGCGGTACAGGCATCGGCTCAAGCCTTCGCCAACAATGGCGCGCGTGCATACGTTACTGGCCGACGTGCAGTGCAGAAGTATTAGAGGAATCTGTCAAAAACTGGGGTTCTAGCCTCGTTCACGAGAAGGGAAAGTTCATTGCCATCCAAAGCGACGTGTCGGAGAAAGGTATCAGACAGTCAGTGGAGAGGGTGAAGGCGATGGACGGCCATGTCGATGTGCTCGTGAATAACGCGGGGATTATGGGCGAGACCAGCGAGGTCGAGAAAGGCGACTAAAGCGCGCAGGGACTTCACGACGAGTTGTGGAGATTGAAGGAGGAGGACTGGTTGCAGTACAAGACGAATGTTGTTGGGTGCGCACAAGGCTTTTGTCTCTATCCTATTCTGCCATCTCATCCTTTGTGCAGGCATTTCTTCACCGCGACTGTGTTTTCTCCCTCTTCTCGCGGCCGCGTCAAAGGCCCGTTCCAATGGCAAGGGGAAGGTTTATAAATATTTCGTCCATGAGCGGGATAACATCCACTACACAACACCACCCACAGTACAACGTGTTGAAAGCGGCCTCTATCCAGCTCACGCCCCATTTGGCGCAGAAGTTCAAGCGCCCTGGAATTAGTGTGAGAGTGAATATTTTCGCGCCAGGCATCTTCCCCAGTCAAATGACGGGTAAGAAACACTTTTCTACTTCGTCGTTTGAGTTAACCTTTTGTCCAGCTGGAAGCAGCGATAAATCTGAAATTCCGACGGAAGGCGACTATGGCGCGAAGAAGGGTATCCCTGCCGGTCAACATGGAGCTGAGGACGACATGGCTCAAGCCGCGTTGCAACCAATCAATACATGTACTGTCAGGTAAGAGTGTTTCTTTGTTCAACATGGCACATTACAGTTTCTGAATCTATCTGTGCGCCGCATAGGTTGTTACTGTCGATGGCGGATATCTCTTGGTTCATGGATAAATTAGTGGAAATCTTCAATATACTGTATTACGGCGACATGTTGTTTCGTCCGTAGACTCGAGCCAGTCCCACTGATGACACTCGATCAGTCCATTCAAAATACACACTTCGACTGTCATCAAAGCTATGAGGAACTCAGGAAGGCAAGTGTTTTGAATGGGACTGGTTCGGGTCTACTTCGTCCGTGGGTTGACCGTGAGAAGTTGGTCGGAGTTACAATGATCTTTTCCTTCAAACCATTCCTGTCTTTCCCTCCACCTCTACTACAACCAGCCTCGGATGCGTACTATGGGAAGAGGTGCCAGTCGCGCTACGCCTCCGCCGTCCGCCTACATTCGGCTTCTACTTGCACTCAAAATTAGATCTACCTTAAGGCTGGACGCATGTCGAAGTTAATATTCTTATGCCGCTTTCCGCCCGGTTGGGCAGATGTTACCCTAAATGTTTCTGCACCTTTTTCTGTACTGTGTTTGTTCTCATGGTTGACGTCTCACGTAAAGTTAGCCACTGTTGCTCTGCTCCCTCAAGTCAGGATTCTTCAGTGGACTGGTAAGTACCCTGTAATCATCTTTCACCGATCCCTGACGAATCTGAATCGCTTTCAAGTTAACAGAAGTCATGCCCAAAAAGCAAGCCAAAAAGAGCCGCCGTCAGCGCAATGGCTCGCCAGTTCTTGGGAAGCATTCCCCTGGGCAGATGCCCAGACACATACTGGCCAAGGCATGGCAATTTCTAGGAAAAGACGAGAACACGGACCTGTCAAAGTGGCCTGAGCTTCGTCAGGACTGTGTTCGCCATTATGCCATGCTGTTAAACGATTCGCGCCCTTCCCCGCTTGTCGGCCGCCTGTGGACATGGTTTGGATACTGCATTGCTAAGGACTTGGCGGATGAGAAGGAGATTGCCTTTCTCTATATCTCCCTCATCCACCGGTGCACGTTCGACGAGTTCTGCGCAGCATACGAATCTTTCTCCCTATTCTACCTCATGGATAAGTACAATCTCGCACCAGCGTCTGGCGGTCGTCTTCGCCATCTTCCCGACGTTCTATCCCTTCCCCTTATAATGACGCTCAGCGTCTGGTACTTGAAGGCCTGCATCCTCACCCCGGATAGTCCTCTTGTGGTGAGTCCGATGCCACAGGCGAGGCTTCCGGCAGGTTCCACTGTCTACGCGATCGATACACCTAGGACCCTCTCGGCCATATTCGACTATGGCTTCATCAATTGCGCATCCCAGGCTGAACGCGAGGCGTTGTTGGATGTCTATAAAGTGGCGTTCCATCATGCAGAATTTGATGAGGTTGAGTTGCATCGAGCTTGTATTCAGGGGAAAACCTTCTCCTACGTGAAGCGGTTCGTTCTTTTGACGGCGTCGGACGAGCGAGAAACGAGCAGACTGATGAAGAGCTTTTATCCACAGCATCTCTCTTCAAAAGTCCCAGTGTTGCGCTACGTAACTATTTTCGTTATGTTCGTCCTCGTTTGTTTAGGTCTTTACTTATTCAAGGCATCTTGAAGACACGCATGTGTATCACCCAATCATTCAATCTAATTTTCTATGATGACAGATTCTACCAGACAACGATTCCTACTGCGTATTGAGCCTCAAGTTCCGCCGGGGGTCTATTAGGTGGCTACATTTAGAGCCTGTCCGGTGTCAGTTTACTCTACAGGTAGGCTCTTGAGTTGGCTTGCGAGTATAGTACCTCATCCAGATATACTATAGGCTCGCGATGTCGGTGGGCCAAAGCACTCGTAAATCTGTTGACCCCTTTGGCTAATCCATATCCCCTATTGAGGCGATGTGGCTATGACATGAACCGCGTAAGCACCGCTCATTTGAACGAGTCGGACGAGTTGACCGCACAGCCTACTTCTTGAATTTGACGCTACTGCTCCGTCACTCCTCCGCGACCACCCTTATATTCGTCAACCTCGGCCACACTCGTTTAGCCCTCTAGGAACGCTTCCTGCCGTGTTGGAACTTTAGGATCAAAGTCAATCGGATTCAGCCGCACTCTAGGCAGTTTAACGCCACGCGTGCGTTGCACTGTCGGTCTTGCTGGGGGTTTTGAGTCTGTTTTTGTCTAGATTCAGAGGTCGTACAAGGCGGTACTGGGCATCGATAACATAAAGCTGAATATCAATGTCCGTGTTGAAGCCCCTTCAGAGTGGCGCAGACGGCTACTGGTGCGTACGTGATTCTTGACCTTGACTTATGGACAAGCCCGAGACCACTCTCGCGATATGCACTGCAGTGGTTTGTTAAATGAAGCGCTATGTCAACTCTCATGAACGGCGCGCCGCTGGTGCCTGCACGAGACACGTTTCAAACAATTGAAATGCGGGGGTTTCGGTATCTAACTCCGAGACGACCGCAGGCCAAGTTTATAAGCTATTCTCGCTTTTGTCTCCTTTCGTCCATGACCCATTTCTCCCTTTCTTTCTTCGCCTACTTCTTGGCTTGATTGTGTTGCTTTTCATTTTCCTTCTCGCGCGCATTTCATCATTTCGATTTCAGACACATTATCATGCCTATCATTTCTTCTTTTACGAAACGCGATATCAGTTTGACGCAGAAGGATGGGTCGTTGAATTGGCAAGCGTGGATTTTAGTTGGTGTGGGGAGTTTCTTCGGCCTCATCTTCCTTGCCCTTGCCATTCGAGGTGTGTACAAGTGCTGTCGGCGTAGACGGTCTTCTGGGCGCCAATACTCGGTGCAGCATGCGAAGCGGAATTCAGATACCGGCCATCTCTTGGAGGAGCCTTGGCTTGATGAGGGAAGCAAGGCCGAACTCCCTACATTTACCACATACCGCTCCGATGCCCCATCCACCTTCCAGTTCGCGCCGGAGACGTTCAGGTCTGCAGCACCTCCTCTCACGTCCACCGCACGCTATTCCTCGCTTATACAAACAACACCAGAGGAGGAAGAGAAGTATCGCCGCACATCATTCTCTAACACGCCTACTCCACGCCCGCCCTCGTCGGTGATCATGCTGGAAACATTACCCATTCCATTCATGCGCGAGGGTTCCAGCTCTCATCAACGGTCACCTTCTTATTCTCCTCCTCGCAGTCCCATGAATCTCCCTCCTCTCGTTATCCCCGGTGCTGCAAAGGAGCCAAATGCCCAGGCCGTGTCAACGTCCAATTATGCTCACATGCGCCCAGTAGCGGTCATGGACACTCCAATTTCAGGCATTACCTCGGCTACGTCTGATACTGCCAGCGTCTACAGCCAGGCCAGTGCAAGCACTGCACGCCACCGCCATACCCTTAATGTTTCGCCGCCCTCGCCCATTCCTCCTGTTCCCCCCATCCCAAAACTCCCGCTGATTTCTGATGGCGTCCTGCGGCGCGTTCAGCAGGCCGAGTTCCCCGTTGAAGAGTCCGAGCTTAACCGTGCGCCAACCAAGTTCATCGCCACGCTCGTCAAAAAGAGAGCCAAGGGCGTTGATTTGGATCGGAACGGGACTACAGTGTCACGGATTGAACGGTCAGATTCTATCAAGTCATTTGACAGCCCGTCGGATGAAGAAGAAGAGGAGATGCGACAACGGGATCCGGTCGGGTATAGACACTTAAAGACGACAAGGCGGAAATGGGAGGAGGTCAAAGCGAAGAAGCGCATGGACACTATCGCGTCGGAGGCGGAACTTGAAGATGTTCCCATTACGACTACGACGACTGCTTTTCCGTCTTATACAGCACCATTACGCATTCAGAAGAATTCACCATAATTCGGATTCATTCTCTTTCATGACAATCCATGAGATAAGAAGATCTACTGTAGATATTTATGCATGATTTATTGGATTTGTTGCATACATCTAGCCCGTCACTGACAACCTAGGGGCCCCTGGGGTCGAAGAGTTCCACCAGGTATGTGGCGTCGAGTCCATAAGAGTCATGGCAAGTCCGTCTCTACTTTGTTAACAGCGCTTGTACTCAAACCTTCCATCTCTTTCACAGGACTAGGATATACTAGCTTCTGATTTCTATGGGCACATGCCTCTCCTATTCTCAGGTCGCACGAGTACTTAGCAGATGCGGATTTTTTGCGAACTTCTGAAGGTTCACCGAGCGTATTCGGTTTTGACTCCCGTGTGCAATAAATGACAGGATCTGTCCATCGATTAGGCTCTAAGCAGTACTACGGCCGGAACTTGACTTCTACAGTGAGCAGTCACCTCAGAGATTTATAACTTTTTCTGATAGTCGTTCGAGAAAGCTTCGTAAAGCCAGTTTATCGATTGATCAGCACAGGTATCTCATTCGACTTCCCAAGCCTCAAGGCCATGCACTGCTAGACATAGGTTTATGCGCCATCATACACGTTTTCCACTCGGTACTGGAGGAAGCTGGACAGCCTGATGAGAACTTCTACTCTTCCTCCCCCACGTTGACTATTTCTCCGACGTTGGCGGCCGAACCCAGCCTCAGAGCAATCAATGCTATGCGATATCGATGTAATTGAACACGTCAATACAGCGGAGACCAATAATGATACACAGGTTACAGCGGTTTCCAAAATTCTTGGACCGATCACAAAGTGTTCGAATCAAATCGAAAAAATAAAACAATTCCTATCATTCGCCAACCACAACCGGCTCCCTCCGGCATTTCAGAGACCACTTTTCAATAAATTATGCTCCTCTTGAACACTGAGTAGAGGCTGCAGAGGGGGGAGTAACACGTCCTTGCTTGTCAGGGTCCTCCGGGTGCAGTCGATCACTGCAGAATTCGACGAGCTCCCTTAGACCTCCGCGATTGTTGCTGATTTTTGGTCAGAGGATGCCTGAATATGTATGAAAAAATACCCAACCATCGCCCTGAGGCCCGGTGTCTGTGGAGGAATTACAGGAATTGTTTCATTTTTTCGATTTATTTTGTACACTTTGTGATTGGTCCAAGAATTTTGGAAACCGCTGTATGCTAGCGAGTGGATAGCATCTAGACGAACACGAAAGCCCAAGGAAAGCAATACGAAAGCGATGCGACGATGAAGAAAATGGAGAAAGAATAGATGAGAGAATAAGGAAGAGTCAAGCTGCGTCCGGCTGTTAACGCGTTAACGGCTCGTGCTGGTGTCACCGCCGGCCGTGTCAGCGACAGCAGTCCGGGAACCACCAGTGCTACTGCTAGGAGCAGTATCAGATGCTGTACTGGCATCGTGAGGCACGTTCTGGGGAAACGTTTGGAGTGGGTATGGCGCCCCTGCCAGCCCAGGAGCGCTAGACGTGCCCAAGGTACGGTAGGCTGCCTTTACGATGGAGGTGATGTGCGCCTTAGCCACGTCCCTATTGATACCCCAGTATTGAGCGACACGCGCCGTAAGGTACATCACCAGGGAGAGGGCGATGACTATATGGAAGTCAGAGCGGGTTCACGATATGGGAATAAAGTGGATGACTTACGGAGGAAAATAATGAGTATAGCGTACAGCGCTTCTTTGGGTACCCCCTCGCTGGCGGGCTCGGAGGGAGAGGGATTTCCGCGAGAGATGACAGACATTGATTTTTAATTCTTCAGGTCGTGTGCGCTGGTTTCCTTTTGGTTTGTTACTTCCTATAAGTATTTCAAAACAGCTCTCAGTCCGACGTTGGACCTCCGAACGGATATTATAAGCTTTGATGACTTCGCATCTTGTTCCTACTAGCTGTTGCGTCTATCAGATAACAGACAAGGGCCTCGAAGTAACTGCCTCAGGCAGTGATGTCGAAGCAGAGGACAGCCTGAGTCATACTGCAGCGCCTTCAGTTCCCAAAAGGCTTCGGTACCTGCTTAGACCGAAGGCATCAGCAGAACGATTCCGTTCACCAACTTGACGAGGGACAGACCTGGTTTCCTTTACAAACATAAATGCGCATTGAGTCTGGGAGTGGAGGTGTCGTAGATGTAGTAATGTGTGCAGGGTATAAGTAATCTTGTAATGCTACAGGGACGAACGGAAAACAAATGAAAACACATAACAGATATAACAAGGAGTGCAGAACGTGAAAGCAAAGGGATAGCGACGACGGTTAAATGAACAGATAAACAGAATCGATAGAATCAAACAAGAAAATAAGGCATCACGATAGTATGATGTAGTGAGGTCGAGAAGAGAATAAAGTCTCGTGAAAATCGTAACATCAACACGCAACATCCTGGGTACAGTGAGTTTCGGACGCAAGGTAACGAAGCGATAAACATACCGATTAAAAATGGGCGGTACAGTCCATGGCTAGACAATGGATCTGTCCGCACTTCGTCCTCCTCGTACATCATAGAATCGCAGGTGGACGGGGGGCGGAGACGCGATGGGTGACGAGCCGACCCCTTGGGATATGCTCAGCGGATCGATAATCGCACCAGGGGCATTTGTGTGTCCAGCAATGAAAACGAAAAGCCTTCCCACCCGCCTCAGAGCGAGGCCCATATCGTCTCGTTCCGGTCGCGTGTTCGACCACACTAGACGAAGCTGTCCGAGGAAACGAACCAAGACGAAGATAAACAGGGCTGCGCTGCGCGGTGAGCCTGGTGCTGGAGGAGGGGGGGCGTATACATACCGGCCAGGAAGAAAGCCGCTGCAATCAAATAGTTTTTCGCCTCGTGGTTCCCTGGGTGGGTGAGGGTAAGAAAAGCAGGGGCCATCGTGAAGGGATGTGTCGCAAGGGTGATTGGGTCCAAGGTATCCTGGATCCAAGCGAAAGGTGGCTCTGGAAGGTGGTAGTAGAGGAGAAAGAGCGATACTGACCTCTGCGACGACTTTGCACAGGACGGGGCTGTGGCATACAGCTACTTTAACAGCTAAGACTGTATAACCTCCGTATGCGTTCGCCGATTCCCCGATGTAGCTGTCATTTTCCCTGCGGCTTGGGACGGTGGCTGGGACGAAGAAACTGCGTCGTAGATGGTGGGGAAAGTGGAAAGATCCAGATCAAACCAGTGTACAAGCGCCTAAGGATGCAGTTAATATTGATTGGCGCGCGTCTTCTGCAGCGGTAGGCGCATGGGTGCAAACGGCAAAATCGGCATGCATTCTATCTGGAAGCACGTGGTGGGCACGTGCCACAATCCTACTCATTGCCACTGCTCAAATTTTAGTATGCGCCAACCCAGTCGTGCTCGAGCTTAGACAGAAAAAGGTATGTATAATAAATTAAGTAGAATGTCACCAAGAAATAACAAGTAGAAGACATTACGCCGTGAGATCGCAAGCACCGGGACGGATCGCGCACCAGAGAGGCTGGAGAGCGATAGCAGCGACACCACGCTGGTTGAAGCGGTAGGCGACGTCATGCAGACGCGGGAGAGCCGTGTCGACATCACCACCCGGTCCTGACCAGAAGACCTCAGCAGATGAAGCTGCGCGAGGCCATACAATAGAGTCGAGGTTGGAAGGGGAGGACTGCTCCGTCCAGAGCAAGTGCTGGCCTATAAACATAATCAGTCAAACAATATGATCTTTATTTCAGTGTGGGAAAGCGAAACGCACCACCAAGAACGAGATCAGCCTGCTCGGCGGTCATGTTGACGACCGGGTCGAAAGAGTACGATTTCTGCCACGACTTGAAGGGATCGCACCAGCTGTTTCCGTTCACAAAGTCGCCAACCCATGCACCATGCCCACAGTCAAGGTAGAAGAAATCAGACGCGGAGTGCACGATGTGGTAGCCTTGCTCGACGACAGAGATCGCGTTTGCAGATGAAATCCACACCATAATGATCGCATCCTTCTCGACAGTCGTGACGTTGTAGTCCAGCACCATCTCCTCCCACACCACCGGCGTCTTCCCCGCATCGCGAACTGCACCGTGTGTCGCAGTCGTGAACTTGTTCAGCGCATCCGTGAAGGTCTCCCCAGTCGAGTTGAGCGCACTCTGAGTTTCGGTGTCGTCGGTGTAGCACCGAGCATTGATCTCATCACCACCAAGGGAGAAATATGGGGATGTAAACATGGAGGTGATGGCAGTGACGAGCGAGGTCGTAAAGTTGGTCGTCTCGGGCGACGTGATACGAAGCTGGCCTGATGGCGGCTCTGCCGCATAGGTCGCCCATGGGGTCGCCTCTGGGCACGCGATGTGCTCTGGGAACGCCTTGGAGATGACAGACGTGTGGCCGGGGGTGTCGAATTCGGCTAGGACGTCAATTCCGCGCTGGATGGGCACATCAGTTGGATCGTAGGCTTTTGAGTGGCTGCACTCACGGCAGAAGCATACGCCACGATGCCTGCGACGTCTTCGGGGGTGTACACGGACGAGGCGGCGTAGGCACCTGCCTCAGATAGCTCCAGGAACCCCGGAACTTGAAGAGGGAAGCTCTGGCTATCTACGACGTGCCAATGGAAGGTACTCATTTTAACCCAGCTCATCGCGTCAAGTGTACGTTTGATATCATCAACGGGGAAACTGGACGCTTCATTAGAATGGCCGTCCACATCACGATGAACAACTCACAAGTTGCGAGCGGTATCGAGCATGAAACCGCGATAAGGCTGGAAATAGATGTTATTTAGTAAGGTACATGGATGGCAGCATATGGACGGCGTACGTAGGCGGGCGAATCCTCGATGTCAAAGGGTGCCTCGACGGTGTAAATGGATCCGTCGGTCGTATACCATACTTGGGAGAACGTGGTCAAACCCCTGAGGAGACCCAGTGTCGTCTGGGCAGTGAGGGTAGCAGCAGATCCGTCGGAAGGGATGGAGAGCGTGTAGTTCTCGACGCGGCTCTCAAGGGGCGCAGTAGCCTCCTCCGAGATGCTCTTAACCTCGCCTGTGACGGACAAGACGAGAGACTCCAAAGCTGGAGCACCGCTTATAACGTCCGCATTGGATGCGCCGCGGTCTGGCGTGAGGATTTCGAGCTGGTCTTGGACCAGATAGCCTTTTGTACGCGAAATCGCGTCGGTCAAGTCCTGAGGCGCATTGTCGATCCCGTCAAGCGTGATGTCAAACGAGGACGACAGTGTAAGCGGTGATGAACCCGATGATAGTGTCTGTGGAAGAGGCCATAGCGCAGAAACGCGAGATGCGGCCAAAAGAATGAAGGAGAGACTAGAGAAAAAAACCATGGTGGTGGTCAGAAGAAAAGATGATGCGGGTGCACGTTTCGTGGCCAGGTATTTGATGGCGGTGCAGGGAAGGTGATACAATTAGCGACTCGGAGCGAAGGGTGAACGAACCGTGAAGCACTTTTATAGCATCGGTCGCCACATGATTGCCTTCCAAGCACATTGAAGAGATGGTGCCGGGTCTAGTCATGGTCGCCGCGAACATAGATTGTCACAGCCGCACAGCGACGATCATACCCGCGTGATATTAACCTAATCTGTGATGGAGTGTATGTTCACCGGGGGCCTCACTACAGTATTGCAGTTGAAGGCCTTGGACGAATTCATCAGTATTACCTCTTCACCTATTTCAGGCGAGTCATCAACCAAGGTTAATCGTGGCTAGTCCAACGAGGCCGCCGGATGATGCGTCGGCCTCTAAACCTCATGATTAAGTTCTTCCTCTGACGTCTGACTGTCCCTTGCTTGGAAGGACCGGAGACGCATCCGGATGTGAAAAGGATAACCGTAACGTTAACACCAAAACTCCCCCCCGTAGTCAACGGAGAATAGACGTTTGACACGCCACAAATCATGTCCTCAGCAAGTTGTGGCGAATTTCGACTTTTAGTCACGCAGAAATGGGCACCGATGGGGGAGAGCCAGCCGACGGCCGGCGTCCGTTTCTCGCCCTTCCAAACGATGAGTCACAAAAAGGATGTCAAGGAAGGAGATCACGTCCGAAAGAAGCAGAGTGTTAGATAAATCACTCAGTGGAAAGAATGTTTGTGGCGCTACGATCAAGCTACGATCGCAAGACATTCAATAACGAACGACAGAATTTATTGTATGGAAGGATATGAATACTTGAATGTCCAGAAGCCAGTGAATAGAAATAAAACAACAGAGGCGGACATACTATTCGAACTGTCCATTGAAAGTGGCATAGAGACAGCCGCCACATCTAACCGCTTCCTGGGAACTCGCTTGATTGAACCGAACAGACCGTCCAACCGCCTGAAGCATATCATTCTGAACGTACTAGGCCTGAATGTAGCACACACAGATGGACGGCGCGGCGAAAGAGGTGTGCTACCAGACAGATTCAACGCTCAGATGGAAAGGATATATATCGTTTAACTAGGGAACAGCCTTGGCCCAATAGTCGTTCCGTACCTTCGACCAAGAGTCAATTATCGAGTACGAAATAGCTGAAGAAAAAAGACTGACGAAATACCGTAGTATTTCAAACTAGCTTGTCCAACGGCTTCAGTAATCCTCAGCATATCCCTGGCGACATCTTCATCTTCCGTCCCAACGTACTCAAGGATGTGATCAGTATGCCATCGCGGCGGTCTTTTGCCATTCGAGAAGCTGCACGTTAATCCGATAGGTTCTAACCACAACCGTCCGATACCTCAGACCTCAGCAGAAACAAAGGGATATCATGACCAAAACCCACGACAGATTACACACTGCCAAGGCAGAAATCCCGCCGTAGAAACAGCTAGTGCACACGACTGGCATGTACATTAAGTACTGTATGTAACCTAGAAGTATCGCATACGGTATAAATAAGCCCTCTCTATTAAAAGCAAAAAGTGATAATACCATAGCCTGAGCTCGTTTTAGTCCCATACCAAAAGGGTAGCAGCTTATAACAACAAATCATCCCCACCTCCACTCGAAGACGGCGGCGGTGCGGTCCCGAACGAGCCAAATGCATTGTTGCTGCTCGCGCCCATAGGCGGCTTAGCAGCACCCCACAACCCAGCCGCAGCCTTCTCCTTCTCCAGATCCTTTATCGACTTGCCCCCCACAGGTGTCGCCGGCTTGCTCGTAGAGCCCAGCGACATTGACCACAGATCTTCAAAGTTCCCACCCTTGGCTGCAGGAGAAGCGACTGAGGGAGTACTCGCAGGACGCATCGGTGAAGAGAAGGAGGAAGCCATGGGAGATGAAACGGTCGGCTGCATAGGTCCTCCAAAGCGGTTTTGCGGCGGAGGGGACGTGGCACTCATGGACGGTGTACCGCGGTGCATACTGCCCATGGAGCCCATGCGCGCGGGTTGCATACCCATACCCATGCCCATGCCCATGCTAGACCCGGTTCCCACAGGCTGCTGCATCGCAGCAACGCCGAAACTACCGTTTCGTTGTTGAGCGGGCGTGCTCGAGTTGAGCATATCCATAAGATTCTGAGTTTTGTTCGCCGCAACAGGCGCAGGTGCGGGTGAACTTGGCGCTGCCTGAAAGTCGGCAAACTCGTCATCTAGTGATATTAGCTATAATTGTAGGCGTAGCCGAAAGAAATACATACCGTCAATGACCGAAGTAGAAGCTAAAGCAGGAAGTGCTTTATTGGTGGCAAAGGCCGCAGATGGCGGAGCAGGAGCAGAACTGAACGTGTCATCGTCCAATCCACCCAACAAGTCGACGACCGGAACCGGTGCAGACACAGGTGCCGGTGTCGGCGCCGACGACTTACGTTGGGGGGTGCGAGTAGATGATGTCCCCGAGTTCATGCTATTCGACCGGGCAGGCGTCGTGGCCACAGTGTCATCATCACCGGCCGTGTACTCTTCGTATCCACGGCGGCCATCTGAGTCGCGGAAGGATGAGGAGCTGCCACCTCCGTAGGAACCATAATCGGAAGTGTTGCCGTAGCTCGCGCTCCCACTGTAGCTGCCCCCACCCAAGCTATCGTTACCGAATCCGCCGTATCTGCCACTGCCACCACTACCACTAGAGAAACTGAGCGTGTCGTTGCCAGTGCCAGTGTACTTGTGTTTGTTGGCTTTGGCTTTTCTCCGCTCGGTCCTTATCTTTTCCACATCGGCGAGTAGCTCGACAATTTCCTTTGATCGATTGCGGACTGGCAACAGTCAATGCCTTGCTTATCATCGACAACGATGACTGCATACCGTTTATACCCTCGTCCTTGCCCTTGTCGTCAATATAGTGGAAATTTCGCAGCATTTTGATGGTGGAAACATGGGCTCGGGCATCGTCCACGACGCGTTCAGAGCCGTGCTTGATGAGGTATTCGAGCAATTGGAGGGCCTGCCCACTGTTAGATAAAATCTCAAGTATTTTTATGGGAACCGACCTTGTAAATCTGGCGCCACTGTCTGGCCTCCTTTTCCATGTAACGCGAGTAAATGGCAGGCATAATTTCGTTAAAGTCCGGGCTGTGTCTGTTAGCGCCGATGCTCGGAATGACCATGGCGGGTACTGACTAGTTGAACGTCCTGCACCAAGGTTAGCGTCGGCGGTAAGAGACATAATGGAGACGTACCGGTTGGCAATCTCCTGCATGAGCGTCGAGCTGGCGCCCCTACAAGTCGGTCAGTACATTCAGCCCCGACGTGTCGAATGACAGCCAGCGCACCAGGGATCCTCGTTGGTCGCCTCCTGCACCTTTGCCTCAATCTCGCTGACGTTGAGCACCACATTTTTGGCCTGCGAAAGCGCTGTCGGTCGTCGTCAACAACATCGGGGCACGGACGGACTGACCTGGTTGTACATGGTCTTGATGTCGTACATCGTAATCTGCGAGAGCTGGTTCGTCAACGACTCGAGTTTGTCCATGGCTGCCGACGACAACGGGGGATAAGGCGGGATGCAGGTGTCGGCGACGTGCAAGTCGATGGGCAAGATGGTTTGGCACTGTTTGTCACGGCGCGCTCGGACTCTGATCGGCTGTTTCCCATCTCCCCTTCCGACACTCCACCAAAGTAGGCTAACAGGCTGTCCTGAGGCTATCAAACGCGTTGTTGACGTTTAACGTTCGTCTTATTCCAAATTCTGAGCCGCGTACTCAGCGTTGTGACTCTGAGTCTCTGTTTTCAACATCGCGTGCGCCACTATTCTGCGGGTCGGCTCTCTTGAAGGTTCTAACGCCAGGGTGTCACTCATCTCTAGACTCTAACTGATTTATCTAATATCCCCGCACCAAAGCTTCATTCATCCCTCTATTTCTGGACATTACTCCTGCAATCATCAAGCTCATTATGAACATCATCACCCAGCTTCAAACTCACATCTTACTCTCAACCTGCGCCTGAAGACTCTCTGCACAGCAAGTCGCGTCTATTCTCTAAAACTCGACGCGTTGACTAGGGTTTTTATTATTCTTCTCATTCACACTATGACATGACTTTCTCTACTCTCCGCTTCACTCTCCGGGTCTTACGCCCGAATCGTCGACTGGTCTTCTGCACGTCGTATTGCCGGTCGTCGAGCGCGCCATTAACACTATTATACAGCCACCCTCAATTGGATCGATTGCTACGACGGCTTCAAGTGTATGCGCTTCCAGGTAGGTCGTGTCTGTCACCTTTGCCTTTCCCACACTTCAAAGAGCACCGCTAGTGACTCAAACGAGGACGAACCCAAAGCCGTCATTCACATACCCGTCATTGAACCGCCGCGGCGGACGACTTTCTTTTACCATGGCGGACCCCAATAAAGCCTCTCGCGTACGACACGACAGTGGGGTCAATCCTCAGATCCTCTATCCGATAGCGAAGACGGCTGGGATCCTCGAACGCGTTTGAACTTGGGAAGATTTCGCTCGGGACATGTTGAGGTCAAGCCAATTTGATATGCTGGGAGTCCATTTTCCTTCAACTGTTCGTGCTCGATAATTGACTCTGGGTCGAAGACATGGATGAAGGCAACCACCTCCGCATCGTACGCCTCAAACGGTTCCCTCCACTCCTCGATCGACGCCTGCAGCTCGCTGTCCTGTGCCGTGTGGTTGTCCAAATAAATCGGGGCGCCCACATATTCCACAATCCTTCCGTCAGAATCAAACACGACGTCTATCAAGCCGAGGTATTCGCCCCATTTATATCTGACAAAACCCCGCTCGTCAACCCATGCCTGGCTGGAAATCGGAAGGAGAACCGTACGACGTAACAGCAAAAACCTCCTCTCCATCCAAGTTCCTCATAATCATCGAATACTTTCCCGCTGCGCCCTCCATATCACCAAGCAGGGAATGACTATGCCTCCCAACGATCATACGAAGCCCCCGTCTTCTGCGCCATCTCCATCTCCAGCTCATTCGCAATAACCCGCGTCACATCCGTCGTCTTATAGATCTCGTCCACTGGCGCTGCACGACCTCAATGGGGTCATCAAGTGTCATTCCCACCCCGGGGTTGTATGTTGATGGCGTGGTCGCAGTCGTCAGCCCAATAACAGCGAGATTGTGCTTTTCGAAGATGTGATAGAACGAGGGCATTGCGGAGTGCGGTGTTATTGGTGTGAATGTTGGCGCAGACGACGGAGAGGGTGAGGTTTTGGAGGAACTGCACGACGCGTAAGCTCCAAGAGAGACTTCTATAGGTGTTCGAACGATTATGAGAAACGGTGATAGCAAGAACAAGTACTTACATTTGCCAAAAAAGATCGTCTCAAACCACGGAGAGCAGCAAGACATTTGAAAATACGTGCATCTCAAACTTCTCGGGATTTTGGGGATGAAGGAGCGTGCCAATGTCTATGCGGCGCTGTCTTGCCAATTTGCCGTGGTTGGGATTGGCGATGCCGCGTGATGATATATGCGCCAGAGTGTGGTCGACGTCGTCCTCATCGATATCAACGGTTTTGAGTATAGGCGCGTCGACATCAAGATTCAGCTGACGTTCTAGGAAAGACGAGAGGTCGATTTCTGGAGGCAATATTGGTTCTCCTATGTAACAGATCAGCAACGCGGCACGATACGAGGTAAATACGCGCCGTCCGAGTCCAGCTCGGTCTCTTCCTCTTTATATCTGTCTGTGTTCGTTCCCAGCTTCCTCCGAGAGTATTTCTGAGCGCGTTCTCGCTGCTCTTCGTCGTCGTCCTCTTCGGTCTGTTTGACTTGGGAACCCGCAACTCCATATGCAAAACGGCATGTTTGTAGTTGTTAGGATCAGACGTTTCCGCCTCGATCTCAGGAAAAACCTGGTTCCCGTTTTACATCGGGTGTTCTGAGAGCGTCCCTCCACGAAATGCCCTGCCGTTTGTTTTCTCGCAACTTGCTAGTGTATACAACGATTTCTTGGTAGTAGAATTCCAGATATTCTCATTTAGTTTAATACAATGCTCGAACATTCAACGTGTTTTTCAGTGAAATTCAGCCTGTCACGACCACAAGGTATAATGAGGCTATTCCACAGCCTTCTGACTATTGTGACACAGATAGATAACTGCAAGCCTTGGTCTCACCAAGTTTTGTGGTGATTGGTGGTCTCCATCGTTGGCCAGACATATCAGTACAGCGTCAATTTGACATGAACCGGGCATTCACCGCGTTATTGCTCAAGAACGGCTCCAAGAAATTGCCTGGAAGTTTGGATACCCAATACTGAGATATGAAATCAAATTTTCGTGCAGCCAGAATCTGAATATCTTCTTGACGTGGACTGCAGAAGAGGTGTATTCAGCGGAACACATATTTTCTATCTAGGCGCGCGCGCTCCTTCCTTATCAAGTAAGATCGGGTAAAACTAACATGGCCAAACATGCCGTTCTCGCATATGGAGTTGCGGGTTCCCATTTGACTTTGTCGCCATCTAGCAAGAGTCGCTCGTGAAATTCTGCTGGTCGGCCAGACCCTCGCCCACGGCCGCGCGCGCGTAGGTATTTTCCAAGGCCGCCGCGAGATTTGCCGCGACCACGACCGCGGGGTGCCTCCGATGGTGGCGCCGAGCTGTCGGCTAGAGATATTGTAGTTGCGCCACGGCCACGTCCGCGACCGCGACCACGGCCTCTACCACTAGACTGCGATGCAGTAGACGATGAGCTTTGGGGCGTAGTGCTGGACGACGCGTTATCCATTATGGATGGTGATGGTAAAGGAAAGAGAGATGATGGTGGCTGTGCTATCGGGTCATCTCAGAGTTGATCCTACTAACAACAACAGAGAATGTCTTATATTTAATAGCTACAAGTAGGAAGTACATACTAAAGCGGACAGTGTTTCAATCTTAAGTTGTTAAACATGTATCGAGGGAGAAGAAACGCATCAACAAAACCTAGCTGAGGTAGGCAGACCAAGCCCCGTCGGTGAATGGGAATGGAGTGTTACTATGTCTGGCCACCCATTCCTTGCGGATTTCTGCAAGGCGTGTACTCGCTTCGTCGTACTTATCAGTTGGTACCCATCCGTCCATATCACAGCCCAATCGTTTTCTTGCGGCACTGATGAGACCATGATGGCGAGCATGTTCGTCAAAATCAACGGTGGTCGCCGCCAACTCCTCCTCAGAAAAGGTTATAGGGCATGGCCCCCACTGCTCTGTGTCCCAGTCCTGATAAATCCGACTGAGGGTCTCGCGCAAAGCCCACGGCCCTTCCGAGCATGCACGCAAGATTATCTGCGGCAGAAGGGAGATCGCGGGATAAAGGACGTGGTCATACGTGAAGAGAAAGGGAGGCCCCCCGAATTTCAGCATCGTGCGCACCCACGTCGTATGGAGGGTTGCCAGCCGGTGGTGAGTGTGAACAATGTCCTGCTGCTCCTGCGAAAGTGTACCAATATTGGAAGGCAATTCGATATCCTTTGTTGGGTCACTAGGGAGCTCGAAGAGCTCACCGTCGTACTGAAAAATCGGAGGGACGCCGCCTATGTGCATGGGGAACGGAAGAACAGCCGCGCATTGCTAGTGGGTGTAAGTGAGAGCCTGCATGCGTTCGGTTGCGTTATCTGGCGTCAAATAAGGAACAATGACGTTGGAAGCAAGAAGGTTTGGGTGGCCCAAGACAATGTATGTTAACGTATCTCTTATTCCGGGATGAGGGTCAATGAGCGTGGCGGACAGGTGAGGCGCCAAAACAAGAACTTGCTCCAGGAGACCCTGGATTTCGTCCAGATCCTCGACGGTGCTAGAAGAGAAACAGAGAGATTTTGGGTCAGCGCGGTGCTTCTGCAAGGTGCACAATTCGAGACGCGCTGCTGCCTCGATGAATTCCCCAAAATTGTGCCCTGGACGGAAGAATCAGACATCAATGACCCATACTTACACGATTCAACGTACATGGACCTCGATCTGCTTCTGGGTCATCATGGCGAACACACCACCATTCCGAACTCGCGATGGGGCCAATCCTGAACTTGTCTGCGGAATCGCGCAGTGTCTCAGAAACTGCATCCGGGAAGTTTTCGGAGAGGACGGAGTTGCGGAATAAAGGTCGAGATTGTACTGTATACTTTCGACCGGATGTTCGCCGGTCGTGATGCATTATGCAACGAACTTATATGAACTAAGTTCGTTGCCAGGCACGGAGCCCCGACTTACCGCATTTGGACGTCCCGCCGTAGGCGGGAGCGAAATTTTTACCATTTTGGGCCATCTGACCCTGAAATCGAGGTCCGTGACGCGTTATCCTAAGCGATAAGTTCGGTTCGTTGCCCTCCGTGATCCGTTATTCGAATATACGGTCGAAAGTATACAGTAGTTCGGGAGGAAGGTCGTCCTTGAAATAAATGCTCCCGAGCTGCGAGAACTTTGCGATGGTCTGTAGCCGCAATAAATCGATGGCAATCTTGGCAATGGCATTTCCAAGAGGGTCACCGCGCAAGGAAGACCATTCGTTACTGAAACTGGTCCCGACAACGTCTTCCGTTATAATATAAGCTGACCCAACAGGATTCGATGGATCCTTGGACCAAGCGTAGACTTGAGGGACACCAAATCCAAACAGACCCAGGCCACGGCAAAATTCCGCGGTTGCAACCTCGCTCGCAATCACGGATGAGACATTGCCAAGCAGGCGCGGTAGTGGTATCCGAGCGATGGCAGTTTTACCGTTGAAAGTCATACGGAAAATCCTGCTACGCGAGTCGGAGGCTAACATTCGAATTAGCGCAAGGAAAAGACGCGGCTCGAGGATATACACCTTCAGGGATTTTGACCATTGAAGTACACTCTCCGGCGTCAACTGATTCGCATGCCATCTTATACAGCTCCCGCACGTTGAAAGGGGAGTACCTAGCAAGGCGCTCTTTACAAATGTTACAACGCGTCAAGAGAAGCGCAGGTATATGCCTCACGTTCTGCATCATTATACAGCCATCTTCCACTGGAGTGCTCGTAGAAAGTCGATATTGTTCGCCGAGGCATTGAAGTGCGACCGGCAGTGCATTGGACTCGGAGCACAGTGCTCTCCAATTTTTTCTAAAGAAAATAGAAAATACCATTCAAACGCAGTTTCAAGGCAACGAAAAAAGACCTACGAGGGCAAGCATGACTCAAAAAGAGCTGACGCGTTTGAAGAGGTCTCCTTGACGCGCTCAGCTAGTGTACTCAGTTTCCCGGGAAATCCACTCCTGGCGACAGTGAGAGACACAAAGGACGTCGTCTTTTACGTGTGTCTTTAGACCTACTTACGAGTAATGAGTCATGACGGTCAACCGTTAGAAGCAAGAGACGTTATAGTCACATGATCTAAGTTAATTGACGAGAAGGCAAAAGGTCGTGTCACCAGAAAGAAACTCTATAATACATGTGGTGTATCCAAAATTATATGCAACGAAGTCCTACGTATGATAGATATATAACCTAACACTACACTAAACCAACTCGCCCATCCTGGTCCAACTCTCCTCCGCACTCCACTCACCTCGTCAATGCACCTCGTGCATCGCAAAGCTACATCCCGCCAATACCAAGATCATAGCGAGATCCGCCATGCGCAGGCCCTCCGTCTGGAATATCGACTGCATCACCGGCACGTACACCAGACAGGGCTGCGTAATCGCTGACACGCTCACGGTCGTCACGAGCATCTTGTTCTTCCCGCACCCCAACCCCCGGTTCTGTACAGCGGAAACCAAATCAAGGAACACGAAGGACGTGAATGTCTAGAACGAACACGTCAAGTCAATGTCGGTCAAGTGTGATGGGTCAATAACATACCATGCATCCTGTCATCCTGAGGCGCATATATGTGCACGAACAGGTACCAATAACGATCATCGACGCAGAGAACAGAACGCGATACAACACGCGTTGAGTTATAATCGAGGCATCCTTCTTTCGCGGTGGGCGGCGCATGACAGCAGGATCAACGGGAGCTACACCGAGACTTTGACTTGGAGGTCCTGAAGAATCATCAATAACTACGCTGGGCATCAATGTTAAGAACCCTTACCATCCATTAGGATATTGATAAACAATATCTGCATGGCATTCAGCGGGTTGTTAAGCCCCAGCATAGTGCTCAGTGTGATAAGTGTCAACGCAGCGGCAGCCGTACTAAGCTGGAACGAAAGGAAGTTCTGAATGTTGTGGAAAATCGACTTGCCTACACTCTAGTCAGCCAAAACGCTGTCAGTAGAAGAAAAATCACCCACCCTCTTCAATAGCGGGCAGTATCGTGCTGAAGTTATCGTCCACCGAAATCACATCAGCAGCCTCCTTCGCCACGTCCGTCCCGCTCTCTGCCATCTTCAACGCCGGAGCGTCATTCAGGCCGTCTCCCGTCATCGCCACCACCCTCCCCCTTGCCTGGAACGTACCAACAATAGCCATCTTATGCCGCGACGTCGTCCTCGCAAACACACTGACATTCCCTACGTCGTATTCGCCCCGGTATGCATACCGAGAGACTTGGCAATTGACAGCGCAGTCTCCGACAACCTGCACGCCACCGGCTTGGAGAAGCGTGATGGAATCGGCGACGCCTTTCCGTGGTGAAAGCCACAACGATCAGACGAGGACTCCTTTGACGGGATCCCGCAATGCCTGTCGAGGGCACACTGCCGACATTCATGAGCATGGACGCGCGGTGGCACAGACAAGAACCGCACCGATAGCTTGTAATAAAAGAGTGATACTGTCAGGGAAGGAAACCGGAGAGCGTCACGTAGACGGCACCAGTGTCCATGCCAATGGGAACTAGATAGTAGCGGCAGTTGGATGGCGTTCGACATTCAGTTCCGACGTGTCGAATGACGGCCAGCGCACCGGGGATCCTCGTTGGTCGCCTCCTGCACCTTTACCTCAATTTCGCTGACGTTGAGCGCGACATTTTTGGCCTGACATCGGGTCACGGACTGACCTGGTTGTACATGGTCTTGATGTCGTACATCGTGATCTGCGAGAGCTGGTTCGTCAACGACTCGAGTTTGTCCATGGCTGCCGACGACAACGGGGATAAGGCGGGATGCAGGTGTCGGCGACGTGCAAGTCGATGGGCAAGATGGTTTGGCACTGTTTGTCACGGCGCGCTCGGACTCTGATCGGCGTTTCCCATCTCCCCTTCTGACACTTCGGCAAAGTAGACTAACAGGCTGTCCTGAGGCTATCAAACGCGTTGTTGACGTTTAACGTGTCGTCTTTCTGAGCCGCGTACTCAGTGTTGTGACTTCGACTGAGTCTTTATTTTCAACATCGTCTGCGCCACTATTCTGCGGGTCGGCTCTCTTGAAGGTTCTAACGCCAGGGCCTCTAACTGATTTATCTGATATCCCCACACCAAGGCTTCGTTTATCCCTCTATTTCTGGACATTACTCTCCAAATATCAAGCTCATCATGAATCATATGCATCACCCAGCTTCAAACTCACATCTCATTCCGATTTTACTCTCAACCTGAAGCTAAAGACTCTCTGCACCATTCGGGCGCCCTCTTTTTCTCGAACGCTCTGCTCCAAGGATCTCGCTCACTCCATTGATGTTCAATCCAGATCGGCGCACTCACCTCTGACGGGTCGTGCAATGCCAGACGAACTTTTTCTCTCCGAAACGACAATAGGGCTCCGCCTTCCACCCGCGACATGCTGTGCTCAGTTTCGCATTTCTCAGTCGGGTCTTGGGATTTGGAATCTTCGCCCTCAAAGACTTCGTCTGCTGCTTGTCGGCTTTCGCGTCGTGAACGCGCACGACGCGACGCTGCTCCGTCAATACTCAGATACTCGGTCAGATAGCGAAGGTCCACGATACGGCTGGGATCCTCGAACGCGTTTGACCTTGGAAGATTTCTCTAGGGACATGTTGAGGATCACCGAGGTCACTGGTCAAGCCAATTTGATATAAGTACTGTGAGTTACTCTCCTTCAACTGTTCGTGCTCCGATCGATAATTGACTCTGTGGGCCGAAGACGTGGAACCGTTCTTGGGGCCACTTTCGCAGCAATGTTCCCGGTGAGCCAGAATCCTGTTTTACGGCAGGCGGACGACGATCTACAACATGCGCTTGGGAAATGACTCGGAGCATGTAGCGATGCCGCAGAGAACACGGATTCCTTCACCGCTTGCCGGGACGAAATCGTTTTTTCCTATTCGTTGGCTTGCGGACGTTCAATCATTTAAAGACATTTCAATCCCGAGCGATATACGTTGTATTTCATCTAACTTGTTACGAACGGAACAGGCAATAACGACCGCAAGACTTGGCCTTGACTCTACGTCACAGTTGATCCAATACCAGAGTCGGCTAACGACGACAAACTATTCGTCTAACCAGCCTGCATACTCGCGATACAAGACCTGTCTGCTTCGTCTTGGAATTGAATACTAGAAGGGACGTGTCAGGATGAATCATCGAATGATCAGCAGCGCCACATACTGTCAAGTTTAAGAACTTCTGCTTTCTCGTCGAGACCAGCATTCAGAAGTTCCGCTTCCTCGATTTTCGCTTTCACTCGAGCTTTATGGTCTTCAATGATTCTAAGGAAAAAGTCAAGGACTGCTCACAAGCGACGATTAAGGAAAACATACCTTTTCAACTGGGCTATTTCCGCAAGAAAGTCAAATGGATTCGAAATCTCCTCCGCTGTGAGACTTTCGAGGTCAACCCTGAAGTTGATTACAGGTACCTTTAAGAAGTTGTTGACGCTGCTGTAGATGGACGCGGTGTGCATCGACCAATTGTCCATTGTCGTCTGCACCGCCGTAGACAGAAATCGTCATCAGGCATGACGTGGTCAACGACGGGCTGTTCAGGACTGGCAGTCTCAAGCTGTACGGTGACTGGCAATACTGTGGGGCCAGGTTCAGCTTCTACGGGTGGTTTTTGTTCGTTTTCCAGATCCGCCTTCCACCAAAAGTCGATATCATTCTGGCAACTGAAGCGACAAGCCTGAGAAGAAGGAATAGTGTACTTTCCGCATTCCCGCATATCCTCTACTTCATAACGAATCGCAGCGGCGAAGGTGGGATGGTAGCAATTCGACCAAGGCAGCCGTGGGTCGGGCGTTATAGGTTTCCGGTTAAGAGGGTGAGGGGTGCCTTCTCCTGGACCTACAGGCATAGACATCTCGAGGAGCATGAAGGGCTCTGGGCCCGAAACCATGCCACGTGAAAGCAAGCCGACGTGGACTGGGAGGAGCGCATTTGGCCGTGGGACCGGGACGATATTCAACAACTAGATCTAGATGAACATGAGCGCTAGTATTTGCGAGGCCGATATGAAATGGCTCACATCGCTGATGCATCCGACGTACTTCTTCGTTTTAATAGACTGGCATGCCTTTGTTACTTCCGGATCGTCCATCCATGCAACAGAGGCGACGGGATCCAGTTCGAGAACGATATATTCGCGCCAGAGGGAAAGACATGATGGTTCGTATGAGGTTCAGGCAGCATTGTCGTCTTTTATAGGCAGCCTTGGAAAGGAAAATGGTTTGAAGAACAAAGACAGAACGGAATAGTTGCTGACTAATGGGAGGTATTCCTAAAACAGACGCGTGTACCCTTGGCCTTTAACCACCACCTTTGAATATGGACCCACCCGACCACGTTCACTACCAACACATATTCTAACTCTTATTTAATCATAACCGTCCTCTGAATCTGACTCGATGATATACTAAGGGAGGAAGTAATCCACCCAGTCGCTCTCTTCCGCGTCGCTGTCACCGTCACTTTGGTCTTCATTGCCATGATTCACAGCAGCGGTGTTCCAGAGGCCATGGCCTGCATGTCCCTCCCTCTTCAACTCTGTATTAATAAACCGCACGACACCATCAACACGCTTGAACAGATGATGTTTGTTGAAAACATATATTCTGGTCTTGAATATCTGTTCCGTCGAGCTCTCGAACTCTGTGTCGTGCAGTAACCGGTTAACCACATCCTCCGGCCGAAATCCGCCAGCACGTATGTTGGGACACGAGTTTATACAGAGCTCTCTCATGACTGGCCATGAATTCTGACAGAGGGCTGTCAGGATGCGGTGCTGTGAATGGATTTAGCAAAATCTTATGACAGAGGGAGATGAATGATTTACAATGAGTGTCCGTGTTTGGACTGCACTGGCAAGATCAATCTTGACTGCAACATTCAGCACTTCCAATAGATGACACTCTGACAGTGCATCAACATATTTAACATCTTGTATGTAAAATCCAGAGGTCTCAGAACCCTCTAGTTCCAGGTCACGGAGGGAACTAGCAAGACGGGGAAGAGCATCGATCCAGAACCGATGAGCGGTTCGGAGAGAGGTGTTGGTGGCAACACCATGATATTGTTCATAGTCAAAGTCAGATGATGTGAAATGCAGTTCTTCGAGGATACTGCAAGATGATATGAAGTCAACGAAGGACTCTGTCAGGCACATCTTGCAACTCCGGATGAACAAACTCCTCAAGAAGGTCAGAGGAGCATAGCATCGAGTGAGCTCCACCCAGAGGTCGTCTGGAATATCCAGCATGAACCAGAACTCAAGTCTCTTCACCTCTTTGATGAAGGGAACCAGAAGGGGAACATCGCCACGAAGAAATGTGAGCTCTTTAAGACTCAACTCTTTCAAACAGCGATCTGCATCGGGCGGCAAGGATGGGAGCACCTCACCAATAGAGAAAATGGAGCGGCCACCTATTGTGAGAGTGCTCAGGTGCGGGTTATCAGCGATCAACGCTGAAACCATATCCGCATCAAGAGGATGCTCGATAGTCAACCTCCTCAGACCGGTGAAGCCGCCTACCGACGGGAATACACAGCAGGCGGCCGCATTGCCACTGCATATATTCAAGGCTCTCAGCGGCACACGAGGTAGAGTAGCCAGTCCTACGAGAATGTTGTCAATACATGCGAGATGTCGGCGAGTCACTATAGGTTGTTGGGAAGATCCGTGTGCAGGGCAACCGTAGAACTGCAGGCTGACACTGCAAGAAGGACCATTAGCGCTAAGTGGGATGTGCCCGCAATGAGATACGTACGTTGCTTCTGCCAGGAGAGGTAGTTTCGGTATAGCACGTGCTATGAACTCCAACAGTTCTACTTCTTGCTGGAATAATTCTCTGAGCTTCCTTTGCGAGCACTCGCAGGAAAAACTCCAAGGAGTGATGTGAATATTCCGCACACTACTTCCCAGACAAGTTGAGCCATCGGCAAGTGCCCTCCAAAGATCAAGTTGATGATCACGACGAGCCCACCCCCCGACGACCAAGTGGTCAAAGAGGTGATCTGCCGCCAGCTTGTTGAATTCGCTGGAGACTAGGCGCAAATTCTGAAGCCTGAAGAATGGATGCCGCATCCGCCATCGCTCGTCGGACGTGGCGGGACTGTCGGGATCACGATAGCGGGGCAGTCGTCGAGAGAGCCACCTATTCAGAAAGACATACAGTCAGCTAGAGAAACACTACAACATCCGAACGTACATGACAGATTATTTGAGTGAAAATCTCCGTTGGGAAGACTGGAGCAGAAACGGGGTCGCCCACAGACGGGTTCGAGGTAGAAATTTCTTGAGGAGTCATAAGAAGGGTTGGGAATGTAATGCAGGTTCTGGGACACGACCTCCTTTTTATCAGACAAGGGTTGAGGAGAGTCTCGAAGTAGAACAAGGAACCGTGCATAGAGTGCCAATGACAATTGATCGTCGTAGTGCAATAATACAACCTTCAGCCGAACTCGGATGCTCTTGTACTTGCTTTCCAATAGTAGCAGGACGTCGTGATGGACACCGCTGTGCACCGATGGGATCTTCAGTCGATTTCAGCCGTGCCTTCGCTGGCAGGCGGCAAACTGAAAGCGCGCCGTGAAAGAATAACTTTAGGTCAATCTGGAATGGAGGTGATAAGCGATATGACAAGGAGCGAGTACTATAACGACATGGACTTACCTATCGTGACTCAAGCCGCTGGACTAACAAGATCAACTTCTAGTATCATCGTTGCATACTCAGGATGATTTGTATCGTCGGTTCACGAGATTCAGGTTCCACACAGCACCTGAAGCTTTGAAGAGTCAATACGAGAACCTATAACCACTCATTCATCCTGTATGAAACCGTCACATTAGGAAATGTTAATACAATGTCTGTTTACGGCCTTGGGAGCAGCGTTGAAGATGAAAAATGCGCATACATAGAAACTATGTTAATCTCGTCGACTTGCTGTTCACGTTAACAAGTCATCAAGAAAGTCTTGCATCTCGTCTTGCGGATTTCGTGCCTGGTCTGTCGGCAGTGCGGGCGCAGCAACATACGATGCTTCTATCCTGATGTTTAAGTCTGTGCTGTGAATGAGGACAGTCGCGAACCTTGCTTGCGCTCCCTCGCAGTCGGTGCAATTGGTTTCTTCTTGAGTTTCTCAGACTTGGCACGGAAGCGTGAAGTGAGTTCTGTCTCATGGTGAGCCACAAGAAGTATGAGGTAAGAAGCTGACCTCGATTAGCATCTGCCACTGCCTTTTCGCGAGTCATCTCGTCCATGTCGTTGTCCCATTCAATCTCCTCGATTTTGCCTTTGCCATGGTTGGGATTGGCGATGCCGCGTGATGATATATGCGCCAGAGTGTGGTCGACGTCGTCCTCATCGATATCAACGGTTTTGAGTATCGGCGCGTCGACATCGAGATTCAGTTGGCGTTCTAGGAAGGACGAGAGGTCGATTTCTGGAGGTAATATTGGTGCTCCTATAAAACAAGTCAGCAACGCGACACGATACGAGATAAATACGCGCCATCCGAGTCCAGCTCCGGCTCTTCCTCTTTATATCTGTTTGTATTTGTTCCCAGCTTCCTCCGAGAGTATTTCTGAGCGCGTTCTCGCTGTTCTTCGTCGTCGTCGTCTTCGGTCTGTTTGACTTTGTCACCGTCCAGCAAGAGTCGCTCATGAAATTCCGCTGGTCGACCAGACCCTCGCCCACGACCGCGCGCCCGCAGATATTTGCCAAGTCCGCCGCGAGATTTGCCGCGACCGCGACCGCGGGGTGCCTCCGATGGTGGCGCCGAGCTGTCGGCCAGAGATATTGCAGTTGTGCCACGGCCACGTCCACGACCGCGACCACGGCCTCTACCACTAGATGTCGGTGCAGTAGACGATGAGCTCTGGGGCGTAGTGCTGGATGACGCGCTATCCATTATGGATGGTGATGGTAAAGGAAAGAGAGATGATGGTGGCTGTGCTATCGGATCATCTCAGTGAAAGATTCAAAGGAATAAGCTTGATTTAAAGTGGCTTCAAGTGATAATCTAACAAGTGGACACTCTGTGTGAATCGTGTGAACTTCTCAAGAACTTCTGACAAACAGATTTATTCTGCCGTCGGCATCTACCTCTGTCCAAGGTCATTGTCAACGCCCACGACCTTGATTAATGGATACATCCATACTACCCGCAGAACTATGGGACGCCATTTTCTCAAAATGCATGAACACTCCCCTATGCCTCTCCCAAATCTGCTCCCATCTCCGAGCGACGGTGCAGGCCAACTCCAAGCTCTGGTCCGTCATAAAGATACACGTCCATAAACGGGGGCGCGGCCTACGCAACCCCGACAACTCCGCCTACATCGCACGCATCCAAGCAGACGGCATCGCCCATTTTCTTCGCCTGTCCGGGACACATCCGATTACCGTTATCCTCA
>JADNRX010000570.1:0-32326 GCA_015501595.1 Hymenopellis radicata | reverse complement strand
TTTCAACCTTGGCGCACTTGACCATCGACTGCCGGTAGAGCACATTAAGTAGTGACCGTATATACAAAGGCATATGCAATGTGTGGCTTTGTATCATTTAAGCACGACTCTGAGGGTGAGGCAGCCCTCGAACTGATCACTGCTTGCGCAGACTTCACGGTTCCGACTCTTCACCACGATTCAGGGCATCCTTCATCCTTTACTTCATGTTCTTAACAGCGGACAGAAGCATATAGTCGTCCTGGTCAGGTGAGACATCAATAGACCGGTGGCACAGTTAGATGATACTTGCCCAGGGATAATAAATAAGTGCTCTCAATCACTGACGGAACTCTCGCGTCGGAGGTTTCAATCCATCAACCCCAGAGCATCGCCACCTCCAACAGGTAATGCCTTCTTCAGTCAGACCTATGTAAGTACTTAGGATCAAGATATCATCACCGTGTCACGCTCGCGCATTAGCGGGAAGGGTGCTAGCGCAGGTCGCGGGACTGCTCGCGCATCCCTCGCGCAGCCTCGCGCGCAAGCGCACAAGCGCAATGCGCTAGCGGGATAGGTCTGGAACATCTAGCGCAGTTGTGCGCGAGGTCATTAATGACAACGGTGATACAAAGTCGATCAGTATCGAGCTAGAAACGCGTTAGCGCGTCGCGGACTGCGGCATTCTACTGTATCTTGCCAGTCAATGGATACGCAGCCGGAGTCCAGTACTACTGATGAGGTAGTTGGCATGTATCTAGTGATATATCGTCCTCCATACCTATCCGAGCGGAGGAGGAATGAGAGCGACAGGATTCGGAGGTTCAACTCGGAGATTGGCGATCATGAACTTGTTTTATGATGGGCGCCACGCCCGCCCTATTGAATTCAGCTACTGTACCAGTGTTAGAGAAAACTTCTTCTTCTAAACTTCGATGCATTTTGGTATCTCAGCTCATGGACAGCGCTGTGAAACGAAGGCGGCAGCACGAGCCGCTTGTACCAATTTGGAAATCACTTAGGGGCACTGACCGACACATGTCGCTCTGGTCTGTTTGGCACCCTCGAGAGAGATGGGGAGCAGTCATTGATAGTTATATTACTCGTAATTTACACGCAGAATACAAATACCAAAAGAAAGATTCCCGACTTTGTATAACCTTGCACAATGGCATCAGGAATTGCCCCACTGGCAAATAACAGCAAAAATCATACGAAAAGGTAGAATAACCACGAAATACCGGAATTAAGATGTTTCAATAGATTTGCTGGTTTTGCAAATCTTCGGTATCCCTCCTTTTCATAAAGCTGATTTTAGCTTCGATAAGGCAGGATCAGAGCTCTTACGAGCGAGGTTTGACTGATTGTTTTGCTGCTTAGATCCCGGGAGCACACGAATGGAGAGTAAAAGCACGTCATATTATGGGCGACTACGGACACAGAGGCTACAATACGGTATGGGCATGAAACTACAGACAATACATAGCAAACAGAGTCATAAGGACCAACCGTACTCGACGACAGGGCAGCAATGTGGTAGAAGAGGATGGAGGTGAGGTAGTAGGAGCGAGTCTCCTAGCACACCGCATTGGCATGGACGTCGCGTCGCGAGCGCATCACTCTTAACGAGGTTCAAGTCGTCATTGGCGTATTGGGCGTTGCCGATGTAAGCCGCGCGATTCTGTAAAAAATGTGAGCCTATTTGCGCTGTGAATAAGCAGCACGCGACGTACCAACAAATGGCTATCGTTCCAGCTCATGACTCGTCGTCACGTTGGTCATAATTGCGCGCGCGAAAGCAACTGTCGGGTATGATTGGTCTAAATAACGGTTAGCTTTGTGAGTAGACGGACGACAGTGCACGTACAGCGGCTTGAGTAGCACACATGTTAAGCTGCGAGGTGGATGGGTTGCTCGGCCTCTCCGAGCAAGCCAGTTCAGAGTACGTGGCGATATTACTGGCAGTATGTCGTCCTGGAGATGGTTGAGGCGCATCATACATGAGGAGAGGGGGAAAATACCTTTGTTATTGACTAACGGACGTCACTCGCGAATGTTGAGGCGTTGACGAACTTGCCTTGAAGCGTGTGACAGGCGCCCGTTGGAAAATGGCTGTAAATACTAAAGACGGCGTTAGCACAAGGTTGTGCAACTGAGGAAGGTGGAAAGACGAGACGCGGGCCCACGGAATGTGCAGGTTGATTCGACGAGGAGAAGGCAGGACAAACAAAAAGACGCACCTCATCGTCCGTTATGGTCTCAAAAATGCTCTTCACAGCAGTCGAAGATGTCGGCACAGCTTGTTCGGCGTTGTGGCCGTCGTGCATCATGGTCGTCGCGCGTTGTGGTCGGCATCAAGTCATGGCGAGAAGGAAAAAAGGGTTGATCCATATTGGACCATGGTTTGTTTTGATATAGTGGGCTAATCGGTATTGTTGTCCTAGAGGTGGGTGAGGCGCGTTATGCTTCAGGGAGAGGCAACACACCTTTGACCGACGAAGCTACGGCACGAATGGCCAGGTCACAAAGGAGATTTGGCCCGGCGGTGAGCTTGCCTTCCGGCAGCGTGTGGCAGTCATGTCGCGGTGATGGCAAAACCGCACCGTTCCATCTTCTCCGCAAAGGTCTCCGCTATGGCGAACCGTGACCTGCGCAAAGTCGGTAATGTCGTCGCGCAGTGGGGTAGCCAGGTCGTGGGGAGAAGGCAAGAATTGTTCAACCATGTTTGGCCATGGTTCGTTTTGATGCAGGCCATCGGTCCATCGGTCCGCGTCGGAGTTTCAAATGGACTTGACGATTTTCCGTTTCGACTGCCTTGCTCTTTGCCTTCATCAATGTCGATAAGGCTGGCGCGACTATGCCGATAGGCTAGAAGACAACTTTGTTAATGACCGCATCCTCTGGAGGCTGTATAAATGATCCAAAATATTTACCTTCTTTCCTTGCTCAAAACCTTACTGATTTCAGCTTTTTTTGAAGAAAAAGACGGAAAAGGCATGATAAGCAAAGTTTCGGAAAATTCAGAAGGAATTTGCCAGTGGGGTTTTTCCTGATGACTCATCCCTCGGTAATCCCACTGTTTACTCCGGTCCTAGCGCAACCCTAATGTAACCCTAGCGCAGCTTGCGCGATCGCGGGATGCGCTAGCGCACAGTCCCGCGAGGGGTCCCGCTACTTTCTATGTGCCCTTCGACAGTGGCCTGATGTTTGTTCCCTCAGATACCCAGTATTCTGATACCATAACATCCTATATTCCTATGTGAACAAAGGGCGCCCAGCGAATTGCCGGCACACCATGTTGGTCCCGCAATATCTTCACGCTCTCGTGCAGTGCATACGCCGGATTCATGGCGTCGCCCAGGAGGTAGCGGTACGTCTCTCCCGCTACTTCGGGGCCATCCTCGTCGTTTATACTCCACATAGTTCCGATCGCACTGCGAAAGCCTACAAAGAGCATGGCAGCTGAAAGCCCGTCAAAACAACTAACTGGAACATTTTTGAGGTGCTCTTACCTGCAATATGAATAACCTCCTCTGACACATTTTTGTCCCCTGTCGCTGTCTGGCACGCACTAAGGAATACGAGCTCGGCGTTTGGCAAGTTCAACTCCATCAGCTGCGAAAGCTTGAGTTCGGTTCCGTTATCTAGCAATAGGGAGCTCTCCATTGGCGCCTCCGCATGTTGCTGCCCATGAAGCGCAAAATGCACTATAGTCGCGTCAGACAGCGCACTGCTGATGGAATTCACCGTGGCATGATGCTCCCCAAGAACCGTGACAGGAATCCCACGGTCTTTGGCTATCTCTGCTATCTTTCGCACCTCAGGTTCAACGTTGAACAGTGGGGCGCCAGTATTGAGAGCGCTTTGGTAGACGGCCAAGATGTGTGGTGTTTTCGGCTGGACAGAATTAGGAAGCGTCGACGCCACACTGAAGGGCGGTAGGTAAGATGATACGACGTAGTCCAGTACGCTCGGGGCACAGTCGTCGTAGTCCTCTGACCGATACACTCCTGCAGCGTGTAGCGGAAGCTGCCGGAATGGGCCAGTCGGATACCACCAGAGTCTAGGCGGACAGGAGGATGGCTAAAGATGAGCTAAGCCTCTCATTACACTAAGAATGTCTTATCAAAGTTCTCACCTTTATCTGTAATGCCCTCAGTATAGGCTCTACAATTACATTCCAAGTATCAGTGAGTACATCCTCGAATGTATCTTGCAGTGTGTCCCATGATTCGTTGAGGCGAACTGCAAATCTCATGGAACGACGGAGTAGACCTTCGTCTTTGAGCGCGCTGCGTGCCTTTTCGACCAGCTGATCCAGTGTCTCCCTGTCGCATTCTGGTAATGCGACATGTTGAATGGCATAATCTGGGCCCGTGATGACCAAAGCGTCGCAACGATAAACCCCGGCGAACAAGACGACAACGGGAGAAACACCTGAAAGGACAGTGCTCATGAACGGCCTGGCATCCTCACCCCGTAAACGCGGACCATCCTGGACTCGTTCCATCAAGCGTTGAATGTCCATGGATAACCTCCTCTCCCTACTAGCCAAGTTCAACATCCGTTTCCAGGGCATATTTCCTCTTTCCGTCACCTTGCCCCTCTCCTCCGCTGCAGCCTCCAGGATCAACTCCAATTGCGCCACGTCATTCGCCGACTGATTGGTGCCCTTCAACGTGTGCGCTTGTAGCTGAACAAGTCGTGCCCACAGCATCCCTCTGCCCTTCTCCAGCACCCGTAGTGCCGATTCATGCACACCCACCGTGAAGCAATGCTCCGCCGCGGTCTCCAGTGCATTAGAAAGCTCCAAATGGTCAATACGCATTACTGCTTCGGGCATGCTAAGCTGCGTGGAGACAATATCGTAGATGATGTCGACTTGTATTAGGAGTGCTTCCAGCAAGTGCACCTCAAACTCCTTTGCGATGTCGACGAATCTTTCGGCAAAATCATACCGTTTCCAGGCATCCATGCCTCTATCAATGCAGCGTTCTCTACAGATCTCGATGGCGGATGATAGGTGAGGAGAATCGCGACTCATGAGGCGGTGTTTCATGATACATACATCAACCACGTATATTTGGACTTCCTCGTGGAGGAGGGAAGGGGGGCACATTGTCGACGCAATGTCTGTGTAACGGATCACTTGGTTGAGCGCCTGCATTGCCGTTGTCCCATCCTCCGAGGACTCGCATTCGGCTTCCGCCTGCATGATGTATAACACAGCAATGTGGCTCAGAATTTGGAAACCCCACGGCACCTGACTCTGGTGTACATCCCATGCACGGTGCGCATACTTCTGGGCCCACTGTATTGCTTCGAGGCCATACTCCTCGACCAGGTCGACCAGTATAATAGAGAATTGAAAGTAAAACGCTGATGCCCATGGGTGACTGTCCTGCACTGGCATGAAAGCGAGCCACTCTTGCTCGATGTCTTCTAGGCGCCCCGTCAAAGGCAAGAAGTTATTCGAGTCTTTGATTCCCTTCCCCCGGCAATGCCACGCTATACTTCCCTGACGGATTTGCGCTCATCGTCACTAGTTGCGCGCTGTAGCAGTGCGAACGAGGACATCAACTCGCGCTCCTGCCCTATTGGATCAATAAGGCGTCTAAGAAATACGCCAGGAGCGAGCCTACGAGCCGCAAAAGATAGAATGATGTCGTTTTGCTCGGGCTGGTACTCGGCCCGTAAAATATACGTGCGCTGGCGGAAGATAGAGGTAAGCGCGAAACGGTCAGAATGGTATGGCCCAATGTTTTGCGCAAAGGCCCAGTAATCTGCCAGGATGTCTGTATCCTGAAACCCTGCGTCCAACATGGATCGGAGCTCCTCGTGGAGAGTGTGATAGAGCGCAAAATCATCGCTCTGGAAGGAGATTGTGTAGTGGACAAGGATGGTAGTCGCAAGGGCCGCCAGCGCCAGTGGGCGTTCTCGGTGCCCTTTGGGAATGTATGTAAGAGCCAGAGTGTCCAAGGACACACATTCGTCAATGTCTTGCTCGGAAAGATGAAGCTGACTCTGAATGGCTTCGGATAGGGCATTGAGTGCGAGCACATAATCAAGAGTGTTGGGAATAGATTCTCCAATACCAACGGCCTCGCGCAGGAGACCTATGGCACTTTTGATATGGGTCATTTCTCCATCATAATCCCATGCAACCAGACGTGACTGTGCCATGTTACACAGACCTCCGAAACGGGACGAGTCGTCTGGCGATAAATCAATGGCGCGCTTATTTAGTTCCATGACTTCGCGCAGATCTGCCATGAGAGGGAAATGCGTAAATCGCAGGAAGAGGGCGGTGGAGAGTGCGTTGATGGATGCGATCTGAGTTTCGCAGGAGAATGTAGAAGAGAAAGATAGAATGAGCCGTCGAAGGCAGATGGAAGTATTGAGGTCATCGAGTTGCTGGGCCAAGTGCCAACGTGAATGGAGGGCGCCTGCGATATCAGCTAGCATGGTGGAAATGAGCAAGTCGGGGGTAAAAGAATCGCTGGTGATCGAAGTGTGAAGGTATTCAATTCCTTCGTCGAGGTCGCGTAAAGACGCGCTGTTGACAGCGCGTGAGCATAGCGCTTTGCCTAGAAGATGGAATAGTGGTGCACAAGATGGTGGAGAAGTGGAGGGTGCTGCATCGAGACAATGTTCTATACAGTCGTCCAGGTCACTCGGACGCGCCGTACGGCACCAGGCTTCATACTTCTCCTGCGCCGCGAACATGAAGGCCAAGTCGGAATTTTTTGAGTCAATCATGGAGGGTGAATCTGTTAAAGATCATCTTCAAAATCCCCTCACGGTCAGAAATCGAGAGTAGAGAACGTACTATGTGGTTTCTCCAGCCGGCATCATGGCCGTTGGTGACACTGACAATCATCTTTGACGACAACGATGAACTCCGCGCTTATCGACGCTGACAAATGCTGCCAAGCAGTCTGTCGATGATACCGGAAGAGGGTCAAATGAGCCTTAAAACTTGAAGACAACATTCTTGATACTATCGAGCTTGACTTGAGAGACTGTTTCATGAGTGTTATGGCCCAGAAGTGTCGAAACTCTTACAGCGACGCGTCAAATACAAATCTAATATCCTTTTTGGAGGAGTAATCGCGAATAGTCAATCTGAGGACGCAAATCTCAACGTAGGCATCCAAGCGGCTTTTGGGACGCATGTGGGTGGGGAAATCGGTGCACACCTCAAAATAATTTGCTTGTAGTTCTCTTGGATATTCGAGGTTTTCAGGAGAGGAGGGCGCGACATTGTAGACACCGTCGAGTGGCAGTGGCAAGCCAGGTAAAAACTTACAAAAGCAAGTGCATGATCGGCTTCGGACCGGATGAGCCGCTTCATAAACCACGCGCCGACGTCAACCTCTCGCACTGCCGCGTAAAAACGCAAAAAATCTGTCGCAGAGCTCCTTCACTCGCTAAGTATCCCAGCACATCCAATCGTCCCCACAGACACGATTTATGAAAAGGCTCGTCCGGTCTGAAGGCGATCACGCACCTCCTGCAAACCTCAATACCGAGCACCTTCCAGACGACATGCTCCTCGTGCTCGCGCTGCTCCAAGCCCGATCTACCCAGGCCACATCTTCACTTCCAGAAAATCTGGATGGGAACCGCGTGTTCAGTAACGTCTCAGTGAAAGCTGTTAAAGACCGTCTTTTACGACTTGGGACGTGTATTCGACACAAGGACATTGACCGCGCGGCAATATCTGCCTTCAAAGAGGTTACCTGCCTTTCTGGATGTCCAGAGATAGATATATATGCGAGAAACTCATTCCCAGAAGCTGACATTGCTCTCTTCTGTTTATGCAGAAGAACACCAGAATTCGTGATATGTGCGCGTCCGTTACTTGTGGGCTGCTGATTGACTTCGAGAGTCGAGAGACTGCCAAACATGATGAGATGAGAATTATGTCGCCCCATCCCAAAACCCAGTGATACAATTTTGGAGATTTATCGTACTCTAAACCCATGGTAGTCTGCCTATGTGTGTTTAAACAATCTTTGCCTCTATTGTTGACGCAGTTACCACCCGCGTGCAGCCATATGGCCGCCCTTGAGCTCAGCGTCACTTGATGCAGGTCAGCGGCAGATAACAGGGAGAAAATAGAAAGAACGTACATTGTTAATCCGACCATAGCTTCCCCCAAGTTTTCAGATACCTCGGCGAGAACCTTGGGATTGTTATAGTGTGTTACCTAGTAGAGAAAGAAGTCAGTGGATTGCTAGTAGAGGTGAAGAAGCTTCGCTTACTGCTTGAACGATGGCTTTCGCGCGTTTAGCAGCATCACCCGACTATGATTGTCAGACGGATCATAACTTCATTAATGAGATATGGGACTGACTTTGAATATACCAGACCCAACAAACACTTAATGAGAAAGGCTTAGAAATTGAAATGAAAGTACCAAGGTCTAACTTACCTCCGTCACATCCTAGCTGCATCATCATTGCAGCATCCGCGGGAGTCGCTAGGCCACCAGCAGCAAAGTTAACGACAGGGAGCTTCTTTAGGCGGGCGGTCTCTTTGACTAAATGGAAGGGAGCGCGAATGTCGCGTGCAAACGCGTACATCTCCTCCTCACTCATAGCAGATACCTGGCGGATTTCGGCTGTCATCTTCCGAGAGTGTCGTACGCTGGTTGGCGGGAGTTAGGATATATGGGGGCGCGATTAGTTTTTCACATACGCTTCGACAACGTTTCCGGTGCCAGCTTCACCCTTGGTGCGAATCATGGCGGCACCTTCTGCTATACGCCGAAGAGCCTCGCCCAGGTCACGAGCACCACATACGAACGGAACCTATAGAAGATATCGATATGATTGATGAAAAGACCATTGTGAGGAAAACCGACTTTGTAACCGTGCTTGTTGATATGATTCTCCTCATCGGCAGGAGTGAGAACCTCACTCTCATCAATGTAGTCGACACCGATGCTTTGCAAGATCTGCGCCTCGACGAAGTGGCCGATACGGACCTTTGCCATGACCGGGACGGTTACGGCAGCGACGATCTCCTTGATCATTGCTGGATCGCTCTACAAGACCACATGAGTGTTTGTATTATGAAGACGCGTTTAAGCTCACCATCCTTGCAACACCACCTTGAGCGCGAATATCGGCAGGGACACGCTCAAGTGCCATGACTGCACATGCGCCAGCTTCCTCTGCTATCCTTGCTTGCTCAGCGTTGACGACATCCATGATAACGCCGCCCTACAATCTTCATAAGCACAGTCTTGAGCTCGAGCGGGTTCAAAGCACCTTCAACATCTGGGCCAGACCTGATTTTACCTGGATCGCAGTTAGGGGGAGCTCCCAATAAAAAAAGAATCGGCATTCACGTTAAAAGTGCCAAGGCTAGTGCCTGCTCCGCCAGTCGAGCGCGCTGGGGCAACGGATGGGGGACTGTCAGTGCCCAGGGCACCTTGGATCTGGGGAGCAGACGGTGTTGGGGTCGACATTGTCAATTTGAGGATACGGCAGAACGACGTCGAGGTTCGAGTCAGAGCAGAGTGCCTCCCAAAAATAATCAGGCAAATCGAGTCGGAGATCCGTGTCCCGTTGATGTCATCGACCGCGATCAGCTTGGCCCTTTCTTGTTTTCTCCGACGTTGACCCCGACGGTCATGGCGACGAGGACGATGCGTAGTCCAATGGCGACGACGACGGCCGTGATAAGCTCGAGAGATACGACACGGCGCGTATCTTGTATGCGCGTGGAAAAAAGAGAACTCGTGAACAGGAACGCCCAAGGAACGCCTTTATCTGCTTTCCCAGTCTTCCATTCATCGTGCGTCAAGGGCAACTAGTTTTCCGAATATCGCCCGTCTAACATCATTCAGGGCATTCTATGATAGTCCATCCATTCAAAATGCGAGAGAACAACAGGCAACATGAGCTTGTGCCACGATGTCTCTCTGGACAGTCGCCCTCCATGTCCTCGCCGTTGCTGCAGCGATACCCAAGCCTCCAGGTATCCCCATGGTTGATATAGGCGATGAGTCTAAGCTCGCGACGCGCGCCGTGCCACCATATGACACAGTCTACTACTTTGACCAGCTTATCGACCACGACGACCCATCCAAAGGGACCTTTCAGCAGCGATACTGGCACACCTCGGAATATTACCAGACTGGTGCGTGGCCTGTGACGGGTCTTTGACGGAGAAACTAAACCATGGTAGGCGGACCGATTGTATTCATGAACGCTGGAGAAGTAAACGCGGCGCGTGCGTATACTCCAGCGGTCCGATTTGCTTCAACTGACAATACAATTCAGCGTATTATGGATATGTCACCAACAGCACGATAAATGGAGTCCTTGCCCAGAGATACCACGGTTCAGCCATCGTCCTAGAACACCGCTTCTTTGGTGAAAGCAATCCGTATCCTAATCTCAACGTCGACAGCCTTAAGCTCCATACCATCGCTCAGGCCATCGAAGACGATGTTTACTTCGCCCAGAATGTCGTTCTTCCCCAGGTCAATGGATCTCAGCTCGGTCCGGACAAAGCACCATGGGTATTGATTGGAGGAAGTTACCCAGGTGCTTTGGTCAGTTGGACTATGGCTGCGTAAGACAAGGATTCTCTTCTTACACGGCGGCGTCCTAACACCTGTTAGTCACCCGGATGTGTTCTGGATTGGGTATTCATCTTCTGGTGTCGTTCAAGCCCAAGTGTACGTCAGCTCGGTTATTTTAAACCGCGTTCTGACTGTCATGAAAGCGATTTTTGGCAATACTATGAACCCATTCGGGAAAACATGCCGCAGAATTGTTCTGAAGATGTCAAAGCGGTCATCTCCCATGTTGACGACGTGTTCTTTGGCTCTGACTCTGCTGCCCAAGCCGCAGTACGGAGCAATTTCGGACTCAACTTCACGTCCAACGAATATGTGGCTGGAGCGTGTTAGTCTCACCGTCTTTCCATCTTTCTTCGACTAATCGTGATTCGGCAGTACGTTGGGATTTGTGGACCTGGCAAGACATGCAACCCAACACGGGGCCTTTCGCGGCCTTCTATCAGTTTTGCGACTCGCTAGAAGTCAAGGATGGCGTGTCCGCTTCTGCATCCGGGTGGGGATTGGACAATGCATTCGCTGCGTGGGGAAATCATTTCAGGACGACTTATGTTGACTTGGGTGAGCAAATATATCTCATATCTCCGTGCATTCTGTCAACATTGATAGCGGCGGATTGCGTTGAGTCGGACGACACGTAAGTCTGGCCCTACCTCTGATTTCGAGGAATACCAGTCTTATTATGACGAATAGTGACTGTCTCAATGCGGCTCATCCTCCTAGTCCGGCAGCTGTAAGATCGATACCACTTGCTGATGAGAATTCCGCATCGGTAGAGAAAAGGGCTGATTATCCGGTTGACGATGCGAACCGCTCATGGTTCTGGATAGTGTAAGCGCTCAGCATCTCTCCCGTTGCTCTCATTGAAGCGTACTTACATGCTGTAGATGTAATGAACTTGGATTCTCTCAGGTGAGTTTCCGACTTCACGAAAGTGCACGCTTCTGATTGATATTAGGGTGGTCCGCCTATTGGGCAAGGCGGGATTGTATCGCGCTTGAATACTGTGCAGCTGTATATGGTATTACTCTTCACATACTCTCGAGAAGAATGTCGCATTGATCGTCTCTTACCAGGCCGATTGTGTGTCCACCTTCCCCGAGGCATTCAGTGTACCACCAACACCTTCCGCGGATGCTGTGAACAAAGCGTACGGCGGCTGGGGCGTCCAGAATGATCGGCTTTTCTTTGCGAATGGCAGACGTTTGTCTTTTTTTCATCAACCGGTTATATTCGTCCAGAGCTGATTTGTGTTCCAAGGCGATCCTTGGCGTGAAGCGACCGTGTCTGCTGTGAATAGTACGGCCAAGAGTACCGACAGGCAACCGATTGGGTTATCGAATGGCTTTCATGCGTCTGATTTGGTTATGCGGTTGGCGGCTCCGGATCAAACTATTGTCGATGTGCAGAATTCGTTCTTGGAGTATGCTGGAGAGTGGTTAGCTGAGTTTTCGTAGATGTGGGGACGGGATGAAGAAGAGTAGTGTTTTACTTGTTTTTTTATTCTGTCGATTGTGAACCTGTCGTCTTGCGTTCTTAGGCCTGCTATCCTGAATTTAGGGGAAGTTTTGACTAGTATTGGGCATGTGTGCAGTCACGTTAGCGTGGCGTTTTCGATCGGAAATACGCATCGCCATGTCAGACGGTGTACGTCATGGCCGACTTAATCACTAACCACCACGACCTCTGCCTAGCTTGCTCGTCCTCCCTCCGAGTCTCCGAAAAGCTCTTCACGACGCCATGTTGCCGCCAATCCATCTGTACCAAATGCGTATCCTCTAATCCGCGATTAACAAGATATAATCCATGCCTGGCCTGCCTCGGCGGCGTAGGCGTTATCGCTGCGGGGAAAGGCAAGGCAAATGCTGTCAATGCTAACATTGACGGGGCATTGAGAGACGAGGATACGTTTGTCGTTGGGGACGATGACGATGACGAGATCCCGCCGCCTTATCCGACTACCACAAATGAGGATGAGGCTTCTGCTCAACCTTTGGCTTCGGCCACCACTGCTGAGCCTCCTGAGCAGCACCATAAGAGTCCTGGGCCGTCTCAGTATTATCTCAAACGCACAGACACCTTGCAAGGACTTGCGCTTCGGTTCGGCGTCGATGTGAGTCCGTTATAGGCTCTTGTTGCCTGCAGAACTAAGACGCTCACAGGGTAGAGAGCTCTGTAAACTGAACAATCTGCCCTTCAGCACTCTTTCGATCACTCCTCACCTTCTACACACGCGGGACTGTATCCTGCTCCCGCTGTCTGCCAAAACAGCATCGTACGTTCGCATTATGCTGTACAGATGTCAGGACGCTGATATCTGTCGCAGCACAGACCTAAACCACCCCACGCCTGACGAACAACGTCGCCGCGAGGCCCGACGCGCCGAAAAACGCCTGCAGGTTGTCACGAAGGAAGCTGACTGGCGGGTGGCGCGTGCTTATGTCGCACTGGCTGATGATGATGCGGCGCCTAGTACTTGTGGTGAGGACACGAAGAATGCGCTGAAGGCGCGCGACCAGAATGTGGAATCGCGTGCGTTGGATCGATATCTTGATGATGCCGAGTGGGAAGCTCGCGCAGGGCAGCCACGCATCCAGGGCTTTCCTTATTTTTCGCACAAGAAGGATCTGGTTGAAGCTGGCCCGTCGAGGTGGAAGTTTAATTTATGGTGATGATGTTAGGCCTGTTGATTATATTTGCTTGTAATTTATAGACTTCACCGCCTTAGCGCCTTCCGTGTTACGGATTCATCCTGTTTGAATTCAAAAGGAAACACTACGCTGTTCTGATCAGTCACCGCTACGCGTCGAAGCGTTGTACCTTCAAATCAAAAGAAACTGTCTACTATATTAACACCCTAGATCCAAAGATGACCTCGACATGGTGCCGCCACTCAAGGACTCCGTTGTTCAGGGCATCTCACACCGACCTACGTCCTCGGTTGGGTATTCTCCTCGCGAGACTCACTCATATCCTCTTGCCCCAGTGGGCGGAAATGGGTTTAGCAAGTGGGCCTCGGAGCAAGTAGATCTGCCCGACCTTGACGTCAAACTCTTCTTTTTGCGCACCAGACTGACTTTGTGACGCAGAGTTTGAGTGTTGCGCGTTGCAGAACATAAGGAAGAGGTTATCCGCGCTGCATTGCTGTCTGGGTTTGAGGATGATATGAGGCAGGAACTGAAAGGGTATCGGAGTCCTCTGCCGCATCCTGAAGGTTGGTAGTCTGTGGATGCACAAAGATTGGTTGAAAGTGAATACCGAACAGATAGTGCGGAAACATCGCCGCCGGGCACATGGTGTAGTTGGTTTATCACGCCCGCTTAGCATGCGGGAGGTGTTGGGTTCAATTCCCAATGTGTCCATGGAATGCGGCATTGGCTTTTTTTCGTCCTTTTGAACGAAAGTCAAGAGCCGCAACAGTCAACTGTCAAACTCCCTAGAGTCTAGACTCTAGACTCCGACTTATTGAGTGTGTAGAGATGAATGCATAATCATAGATGTGGCGCCATCACGCGGCTTCACGCCACATTTTATCCCGATTCCCGTCCCTCTTGCAGATGTTCTTGAGATATCAGCTTGGCAGTAGGTAAGATAACGCTCTTAACATTCGAGCTTTTGACAATTACAGCAGACTATGTTACGATAAAGCAAGAAAATATGGTATATAAAGCAACGAACGAAATAATAAGTAAATCCACAAAAAAGTCCCCCATAAATTAAAATCACCGGTCAGCACTAACATCATACAAGCTCATGGCATCCATATCACCAAGATGCATAGCGTGCTCCGGCTTGAGCGCGAGGCTAACCTGGCTGCCGTCGCTCATTGTGAGAATCGAAAGATCAGCCGACGGCGGACGGACGGCATCCTTCATCCAGCCCACATCGGGGTCCTCCCCTACGAGCATCGTCATGTTCGCTGGCGGAGCGGGGAATACGGATGAGACGGCAGAGTATCGCTTCTTTCTCAGCATATCGCCAATCTCACGCCGTAAATCGTCCACGACGCTCCGCAACACGGCGTTCTCCTCCTCGAGCTCGCCCACGCGTTCGTCTTCGCCGTATCGCTGTGCGTCCTCCAGCTGTCCTATTATCCCCAGTAGCTCCTCTTCCCTACTCTCAAGCCGTTCCCGTAACTCGGCATTCTCCTCTCGCAATACGCGAGCGGTCCGCTGGGAGTCGCTGAGGGCACCTAGAAGGGCACTCATCTCCATGGCATGTCGGGTGGTATCTTCTTCCTTGTCGCGGTCCCCCCATGAGAGGGAGGTAGGTGCCGTCGAAGCACTGCGAGGGCTTTCGCTAGACATGCGAGAAGCACTTCGGTCGCTGCGGACGCTGCCGAAACGACTGAGCGGCGCAGTGTACCGGCTGTCGACGGATCCACGGCGCGGTTGGTGGGCGGGAGGCGCTGACTCGTCCAGCAAGCCGGCGGCGCGAAAAGCCTTGGCCGTACGCGGGCCGAGCCATTCGACAGACATACTGGTGCTCGGCCGAGACGGGGTAGTGGTACTCATGCTACGTTTCCGTGTTCGGCGCGTGTCCAGGCTGGGGCGCGTGACGGATGCTGCACGAGAGGGTAGTGTACGGGATGGAGGTGTAAACACGGGAGGACTAGTACTCGTTCTCGATGGCGGCGGACGGGTATGCGAGGCTCTAAGAGGGGATGGCGGAGCCGGAGATACGCGCCCTGCAGGAGACACACGGCCCGTACTCCCGCTCCCGCTCCCTGGCGACGAGCCAGTTGATTTGGGTCGCAATCTCGGCAGCGATGATTGCTTTTTGTTGACCAACGTGTTGCTGAGATTGTTAGGACTCAGCAGGGCGGCAATGTCTGGGTGGACTGTGTCCATCTCGACGCTAAAGCTGGGTTCCTCGACGTCGACTTGGAAGCCATCCCACCCTGGCGTCGCGGTCATCGCGTCTCGCACTTGTTCGTCTAGCTGCGACGTTGATAGATCGCAGCTTTCATCGGGCAGATGCCGCGAGAGGGATATTCCAGACGTGTCTGCTTCTACGATTGTGGACAAATCTGCAGAAGGGGAGGGTGGTAGAGCAAGGGATGACGAGGGTAAAGGAGACGCCAAAGGCGACGGGATACGCGGCGACGGTAAGCGCGAAGGTGGATGTGGCGGCGAAGGCTCTGCAGGCAATGGCTTACTGCGCATAAACGCCGTCGGTAACGGCTCTGCAGTCCATTAGTACCGTCTTTATCTCGTTTGAAAAAAAAGGCACCCACCACGAAAAGTATGTGGGCGTCCCGGTGTCGATTGTGCTTGTGGAGAATCTGTTCACAATCAGCATACATTCTAAGAAGCTGTACGGCAACTCACTCTCCAGGCCCCTGCGAACTTCCTCCTCAAAGTCCCCTCGGCCACTCTCTATCGCAATCACAGGCGGCAAGAAGCTTGATGGCAGCTGCAGCGACGCCTTTCTATCCACATCCTTGCGCCCACTGCTCCCATGCCCCAGAGAGCCCTTTCTCTCCCTTCCGACCACCGTCGGTTTCGAAGCGGAGGCGACTCCGAATGGTAGCAACGACCGGAACGTCTTAAACTTGGACGTCGACGGTGTGGCGCTTATCGAATGGTTGCTCGAATTATGTGTAAAGAATGGCGACGAAATCGACAAGGACGAGCGCGAGCCAGAGCTCGAAGGTGTGGGTGTTTGGCCGATGGATGCCATGGCCTGCGTTTGGTAGATCTCGTCTACAGTGTTCCAATAAAGACAGACAGTGTTTGAGTGTTGCTCTAGAGTCGAAGTAGAGATTGTCGATGGATGCCCTTAGAGTGGCATGGCAGTGAGGTGATGGTGGTGGTCGGTGGAAGACAACGGTTTGTGATCAGAAGAATTCTGCCGACCCCCTGATCAGTGACGGCGGCTGGTTCCGCGGACGCGCTGCCCTTCCTTCTATCTCAATGACATTGACAGACGCGCCGTTACCTCATTTCCAGGTCCCTTATCCCCAAATGCCTCTTTCACACCGCTCTGCCTCCACCAATCCCGCTGCACGACCTACGAGTTCTGTCTTTTCAAGACGAGTTTCATCGCTTCATATACACGCCTCAAACTGTCTACTTTGTCTCTACAACCACATTTTCTACACGCTGTTCCTCTGTCGCTCAATGCCTTCACCTCGCGAATAACATTCAACTTGCATTCCCACCTACACAATACAGGTTTCGGAACAACAGGAAAGGACGTTGTAGCGAAATGAACTTTGCTACTACTGCCTATCTGCTTCAGTGAATAAACACACGAGAATCCTCCCGCCCACTGTACATGAACAAGTTCTACGACTCGTAGGACGAGGACGAGGCGGCAACACTAGCGACGCGCCATATTTCGCCTAGGTAGTCTCTCGGGAACAGTGAGGTCTTCGGGCCCACCTGCTCACCGAGTTTCATCAAGAGCAACGGAAGCGACTGCGCCACACGTCCGGCCATGTACACCCTTGGGAAAAGACAACGACAAAGTCCACGACCACACTTCTTATAGCACATATACACAGGCTTCGCTCCAGTAGCGTTCCCACATTCATCCTTGAAACAGAGGTAACGCCACTGAAGACTACGACTGGGTATTTTCCGACACCCCAGTTCTTTACAAGCAGTGAGTCACTGTACATCCTCCAACCCGAGTCGGTTGAAATCGGGTGTATTGCTCTCGTCCTTAAGTGCGCATACAGGTCTCAGAGCAAAGCCTCGCATCCAAGCTCACCACGAATGCATGAGTATAAGAGGGCTCAAAGGATAAAGCTCGCGTGCACTGTGTGGGCGGAGCTTATAGGTGCTGTGGATGGCAATACATTAAGCAACGGTCTCCTTTTGAGTCCTAATAATCCTAGCAACACATTGGTCAACAACAGCAGTTATCGTCGTTGCGACCAAAATCAAAATCAATTGGCTCGTCGACAAGGAGCGAGCGGGAGCAGGCCATCCCTCTCGCATATGCATCCACCGCCAACGAGAACGAGTACCAGTCCTTCCTCCGCCTCCTCGTTCACGCCCCCCACCCGAACGCGGAAACGCAGCATGAGCCTGGGTGCCACAACCCCGTCTCGGCGGAGCACCAGTATGTCTGTCGAATGGCTCGGCCCGCGCACGACCAAGGCCTTTCGCGCTGCCGGCCTGCTTGACGACTCCGAGTCGGCCCACCACCCGCGCCGTCAGGTCTCCGTTGACGACCGGCCGTACACTGCGCGCTTCAGCAGCGTCAAGGGAGTCAGAGAGGACGGAGCGAGCGAACGACCGAGCCTCTGGTCGAGCGACGTCCGAACGACCGAGCGGTTGAGAGACGCGCCATACACCGCGCGCTTCAGCAGCGTCCGCAGCTACCGGAGTCCTTCTCGCATGTCCAGCGAGAGCCCTCGCAGCGCCTCGACCGCACCCTCGTCCTTCTCATGGGGGGACCGCGACACCTTCGCCGTCAAGGACGATGAAGACACCACCCGCCACGCCATGGAGATGAGCGCCCTTCTCGGTGCGCTCAGCGACTCCCAGCGGAGCGCGCGCATGTTGCGGGAGCAGAATGCCGAACTGCGTGAGCGGCTTGGGAGGCGGGAAGAGGAGCTGCTGGGGATGATAGGACAGCTGGAGGACGCACGGCGATACCGGCGTGGAGAGGACGAGCGCGTGGGCGAGCTCGAGGAGGAGAACGCGGTGCTGAGGAGCGTCGTGGACGATCTGAGGCGCGAGATTGGGGATATGCTGGGCTCGGTGAGGAAGCAGGTGTCGTCGGTGTTCCCCGTCCCGCCGGCGAACATGACGATGCTCGTGGGGGAGGACAGCTGGTTGAAGGATGCCCGTCCGCCGTCGGCTGGGCTTTCGGTTCTCACAGTGGGGGCCAACGATAGTCAGGTTAGCCTCGCGCTCAAGCCGGAGCACGCTATGCATCTCGGTGATATGGACGCTATGAGCTTGTATGATGGTAGTGCTGACCGGTGATTTAATTTACTAGGGGGGACTTTTTTGTGTAGTTACTTACTATTCCGTTCATTGCTTTAGTACTATCGTATCTCCTGCTTTATCATATATATTCTCCTGTAATTGTTAAAGGCTCGAGTTTTACCAGTGTTAGTCTACCTACTGTCAAGCTGTATTGGTGGAAAAGTCCTAGGCCTGTGTTCCGAGTCTCAATTTTCGTACACAGGATTCAGTGAGTTACTAAACTCGTAGTATGGAATGTTGCCTGATCCGCAAGGTATTTAAAGATGTTACATGATGCATGAAATATCTGGGAGAGTACAGGATGAAGTGTGGCGGAATCACGTCAACAAACTGTTATGAATCTGAATCCTGAATCCTGATGAAATCGGTAGGCGCCGAAACAGTTACAAAACTAAATGACAACAGCCATGAAGGCTCTACGCAATGCGCCCTGCGAAGCGGCGAAGCACTGGGCACTACTGTATGCTCGACAAAAAAAAGGTTCTGAACAGCGAGTATTGGACACATTGGGAATTGAACCCAACACCTCCCGCATGCTAAGCGGGCGTGATAAACCAACTACACCATGTGCCCGTACACGTCCTTTCCATCTGTCGGTCAGCTGCCGCACCGATCAGGCACCATGATCGATGACGCATACACCGCCATTCGCACGGACGCCCGACTCTTCACGCGCCACCTCACAGTGTCAGCATCCCCATTTCGCCCTATCATCTCCGAGCGCCGGTCCCAAGATTTTAGTTTAGACTTTACAGCATGCACTTTCATAAATCAGAGAGCCTGAGAGTCTTTTAATCTCTGCTGCCCGAGGAGTCTTTATCGACGTCTCCTTGTTCACCGGTCACATCCGCTCTCGTAAAGTTTGCAGCACCCTCGGGCGTGAGCCCATTCTCCCCCGTCCCCATCTTTCCCACTTGCCACTTGCCACACTTTTCCAGCATCACATTGTCGCTTGACGTGATTCCGAATCCCAGCCCAGCCTGAGCGAGGGAACCGGCTTTGGGTCAGGTCCCTGGTCCGCGCGACATTGCCATCGCACATGTACATTTGATTACTTGGATCGACGAATCGGAGGAGCTTCGGGCGGGTACTTTTATAAACAAAGGAGCACCTCACCTCCCAAGTTGATTGAATGGGAGACGGACCTGCCGCTGTGATCCTCGCTATGATACTCAGAGTCGTCGGGGAACAGACTGCGTTTCGTTGAGAAACTCGGACCAGAATACTGGAAACGAGGAGATTACGCCGGTGAACATCAACACGCTTTCTTCTTTTCTCTTCGAAGGGTGATCACATCGAGGGAGCCCCATGCACAAAGTGGTCCTTTTAGTATTACTGCTACCGTGCACGGTGAAAGACGTGATACGACGTGATACCGAAGAAGCCACTCCGGCATTCCAATCCTCCTGCATTATGTACATCACCAACGATACTTGGAGCATCAACGTTAACAAACGAACGTTGGCAATGATAACGACAGGCCGACCACTAAGAGCTAAGCAGTTGATTCCATCCCCCTCGGATAACCTGGAAATGTGGGATTGATATTTTACTGATTGACAGATCCCGCGAACCTGGGCACGACAGATTCTCAATTGCAAGTCTCAGTCTCACCTATGTCAGAAAGTTTAGGAGTCAGTAGTCGCCATCGATATATCCGGCAGACAAATGGAGGCTGTCCTCGAGACCAAACACAGAGGCACGTTTACATTGAGTTCGGGTTGCGCCAGGCTCGGAGGTTTCAGTCGTCGGACTCGTAACGGAACGGAAGGCCTGTGCTTACTGCCATCCAAATGTCATCGCTCCTTTGTGTTCGACCGTTGTCACTGTGAAAAGATTATATGTTAAGGAACGGTGGTGTACAGATTTGATTTGTATCGTATCGTATCGTGATTGTCTGAGTACTGGTCTATGCATGTACAGTGTGGGAAGGACTCGGTTGACTGGTATCGTATCGTAGCATATGTACAGACTGATGCGCGTGGGGTGCGGAGTGGATGTGGTATGAACAAGGGGAAGAAAAAAGGAATAAAAATATCAAGCCGGTAGAATCCGAATTAAGGTAGAAGGAAGGAAAAGCATAAAGCTAAAACCCGTCCAAGCACCCGCCCGAGGGCTCGCGCTCGCGTTCGCGCAGAGTAAACGCCTTGCACATGGCTATGCGTTTCTTCTTCTTGGTGGGCGATGGCGAGGGTGGGAACGGGAGGTCGTCGCAGTAGCGTGGCGGCTTTTTCTGCACGATGGGCTGTGTTTCTGGCGCCTGGGCAAAGGAATAGTCGGGTAAGGGCGCCGTGGGGTATTTGGGCCGCAAAAGAGCAGAGAGGACGACGTTGAGTGACACGAGTCGTCGCTCTCATCACTCTCGTCAGGGATGAGCTCAGGGCAGTCTACGGCGCGCGGCGGGTACTTTGTGTCGCTTAAGTTGTAGCAGCGGCCACCGCGCTCTGGCAAGGCGCATGAATTGGGCACGACGACAATGGGACTACGATCGTAGGATGGAGCATCGAAAGTACGGGTGAGAAGTGGTGACGAAGGAAAATGGACAGAGGAATGGTGGGGCTGCTTGGACGGGGTCCTTTTTAGGATGGGTCGGGGCAGAACATGACGGGCACAGCGCTACAACGAGCACGCTGCAGGCGACGGTGACGACGGCACGACTTGGGGTTATTGGCGTTGCATGGTGGCGGTTCGATTTAAAGAGGGCTGGCTGTGTGGTTATGTGGACGCACTTGCTTTGTCCGTCACGTAGTCACATTTTTCAGGCTCCGATCCTGCCGGCGTAAATCCCTCGCCGCACTCCGGTTCAACGTGCGTCCATTGTCCCATTCAGGCCACCGGTCCACAGCTCATTGTTCTTGGCCACTCAACTAACTGAGCGCCGCCCTGCTCGCCATTGTCTCACTATTCCTGCTATTATTTACTGCGCATCAAATCCCTGTCACCCATTGTTTGTCTGCTGACCGGGTCTTATCAGAACCTCCCGTCCACACATCCTTCCCCATGGCTCATCCAACATATTCTTATCCGAATCACACCGGGCCTTGACACGACACTGACGCCCGCTTTGGGCCCATCCCATCAGCCACTAGTACCGGTATTTTAAAAATAGTATTAGCCACAATGACGGAATGTATTCAACAAGGCTCTGCCAGCGGATCATCTTCATGATCGTCTCTCCTGCACATCTCAACCCCGACCCCGACTTGTTTCTGTTGTCTTGCTGTGTTCCCAATCCCGGCGTCGGACGCGCCACGAAACCAACTCTAGATCTTGATCTCCAACTCTCTCACTCACCTCTTGGCATCTTCTCGTCTCACCGACTTGCGACCGCCACTTGGAAGGCCTTGGCGCCCGCCTTCCTTCCGCCGAACAGAAGCCGGCAACTATACCACCCAAATGTGGGCCCACAGTGTGGAGTTGGCTTCCTAGCCTTACGCCTACTTTCCCTTCTTATTGACCCACTACATTCTTCGAATAGCGGTCTGGGCCACCAACGGCGGTCACCGCGAGCCTTCGACGCTGGTCTCAATTCTCGTTATTATTAATAGCTTGCGCTCACTCTGCGCTAAGGTATCCTGCGTCCAGGCTTGGCGACTAGTCCGCCCGACGTTGTAGGACTAGTTGCTTGTTTGCATTAAGCTTCCTGTCGTCTGTCGTCCTTGGGGCTTAACCCCGTCGTACCTAGGATTCGGCTTGTTGAGGAAGCCTCGGATCTGAGAGGGATGCTTCGGATCTCTATGGTGAGCAACGCTATTTCCTTCCTGAAGATGCAAGATTTGGTGCTAACGGTTATTCCGCTGTAGTACTTAATAGAAATAATCACAGTCTATGCATACAAGAATTCCGCAAGCACCATTCCCGCTTTCCGTCTACAGACCGGCTCTCCCAATGCACCGTCTATCCCGCACGAACTGTGGATCATGCATATGGGCGTTATTGCTAGGCGCCTAAAATTCCGACTTGGCGCCTTCGATAGCGTTCCGAGCGCCGACGTACCAGGAAGGTAGTCTCGGCTCGAGTGAGACCGTAAAAGTCTTGTTGGGCAGCTAGCATCCCAAGAGGGCGCGGCGCATTAGCACTCACGATAGGCTTTCATCTGTGCGGTGGCTTGGCACACATTCTACCGGACGTGCCTCACGCTCGCAATCTTCCAAAGCAGGTGCTTCGCGAACTTGAAGCACGGCTTGTTTATTTATAGGACTACCATCTGCATGCATCGCACCGCCCACTTCCTGCGTCACATTGGTTCCTGGACACAGTTTGACTTCTTTGGTGTGCTTATATCCGTCTCGGCCTATCATTGCGCGAGAGGTTTATTAATGTGGTTCAAGTAGGCCTTTGAGCGGGGCTTGGCGCGCGCGCGGTGGCGATGAAGAGGTCTCGGATCCGTGGGACGCGTTTCTGGTTAAGCTTCCGGGTTGCGGGATCAGGACCGGCGGAGGTGACGGCGCTGTGGCGCAAAATTGAGATCCGGCAGACGCAGATGCGAACACCACCATCAGGCCTGTGAGTGTCCACCGGACTTGCGCGTCGCTAGCAATGAGGATTTGTGATGCGCAGTTGGAGCCATGGGGGCTTGGTAAGTATAGTATGCTTTCATGTGGCGCTGATTTCACCTAACTTTGACAAAGTGAAGTTCTATTCAGAGCGTGTGGTGTCGCCGGATATCGGGTAACGTTCGTCTTCTCAAGCTTGCCATCGGTCTAGGCAGTGAACGTGAATGATAACAGGTATTTACGGACGCGAAGTTTGTCGGAGTAGACATCAACGAGAGTTATCCTCGAATAGCAGTCCTCCATCCGTGTCTGCTAGTTAGGTGTCAATTTTTTTTTGGAATGCTCACGGTAACGAACCATTCCAGGTTTGGAACAGCGGAAACGACAAACAAAGGCGAGGTGGCTGAGGAAATACAATGATGCCGAGTAAGTACTGTGGACCGCTCCTTGCCTTGCCGTCTCGTGCTGCTTCGGATCAGAATGCCATAAATCCATTATCCTCTTCGGTGCCGTCGTTTGTGTCCTGTGGTCCACATCCATTTGAAGCGCGTCCACTTCCAGGAATGTCTCGTCTTCATGGGGAAGTGGACCAGACACTGCTCTCGAGTCATGCGCTCACAAGCCTTATGCTCCCTCTCGGAATGTCACTCCTTGAAGTATTATCCGCAGACTAGCAAGCTCCAGAGTCCAGACTCCTTGCTCCAAGTCACGTCTCCCGACTTGGGAAGTGGTCATCTTACTCCCGAAGCGCCGGCGTCGTGTTGCAAGAAGGGTCGAGCTTAGTAGATGCATTATCATGATCGTGACGCAGTTCCCTCTCTCATCATCTAGACTCTAGAGCTCCTCTCCGCTACCCGCCTACTATCAAACAATAGGAACGAGTGTGAGAGTTCGGTAAGTTGACCGGATTGTCAGCCTGAGGACTTGAATGAAAAAGCGCGCCGTGTTTATTTATAGGACTACCGCCTCGACTTCCGACGGAAAAAGTAATTCCTGCGTCATGCGTCATGGTTCCTGAAGGCCATTTGCAAATTGACTTGCTTGTTTTGCTCGCCTATGCGTTGCCTATGCGTTAAGTATACTATTCCTCGCGAGAGGCGCTTTGATGCGGTAGACTGTTCATTGCGGGAATCACGGCGCTATGGCGCTAATGAAGAGGACTCTTTGTTTTGGGACTGCTTTTTTCGGATCGCGGGACGGTGACGGTGTGGCGCGTCGAGATCCGCCAATGTTGCGCAATCCTAAATATCATAGAAACACTGTCATTAGGCTCGCGAGCGCGGAACCGTCTGCGATATTCATGGTATTGTTCGGAGAGATGCACGTGAAGCCTTGCAGCTGTCTGTAAGGCGCGTCACAATTGACAATAACTTTATGGGATTGGCAGGCATTTTGCGTAACGGGCACGCTGGCCCTTCTCCAGTGGCGGTTGACATGGGTAGCAGCACGAGTTCAGGCTCATAGATCGAAGGTCCATAATTTACACAATTGGCGGATCCGTCTCGTCCCCTTGATCCGACTCGCACCTGGTTTGCGACGCGGCGTAAAGATTATCGGGAGGGGCTGGTCGGATGGGAAAGGTGGAGAACTATCACAAGGGCACATGGTGTAGTTGGTTTATCACGCCCGCTTAGCATGCGGGAGGTGTTGGGTTCAATTCCCAATGTGTCCATAACTCCAAAGATTCGATTTTTTACTTTTAACTTGGTCCTGAGCCCTGGCGCAGTAAACTTGGGGGGTAGCGTGGCGCACATCCTCGTCATCACCCATCCCCGTCATCATCATCTCGATACCGGCACGTGCTTTTTACCACATGATGTGGCGCAGCGGCGCGCCGCCCTGATCCCGCCTTTGTCCCGCCACTCTCTTGTTTTTCTCAGCGCCTGCCACCGTCACGTGAATATTTCAATACCGTAACCGTAGTAAGTAAACCCAAGGTGTATCAAAACCTAGGGTTTACTTCACCACCCTAAAGACTCAAGACGCCGGAACTTGTGCAATGTGCATTGCAGCGCCGCAGCGGTTGACTGCCTCATTTAATACTTTTATCATACTCATACTCATGGTTCATGGGTAGATGAAGACTTTGTCTTGCATTGTGCAAAGCTAGCCTTACCACATTGCACAAGAATCAAGGATAAGTAGCCAAGGAGTGACCGGCGAGGATGACGATTACTTAGTCTGCAAGTGTAGTCTAATGAAGCGATCTCTATTTCTCTAGACCCGAATGCACGATCGAAGTAGAGCTGTTAGGATACCGTTTAAGAGGACTGGGATACCCCAGAAGAATTTGTAAAACAAATCTGACGCGTACGAAGGTCCAGCGGACGTGCTTCTTTCTGCGGTAACTCGTCCATAGGGTAGCCTACGACGCGGCTATCTTCGAAGAAAGAATGGAAAACGAGTGCAAATTTCCTTCAAGTCAAGTCGTGATCCTCCCCGGTAGCCTCGAGGTGCCGTGGCGTTTGGCAAATTGCTACTATGTGGAGACATTGTGAGTGTCATGGCGTACCGGTAATTCCCTTTATTCACTTGGCTTTCGACGGTATCCGAAGTGGGTGGATAAATGCTTCCTATTGTAAGTTGAAGAAATGACCCACCGTATGAGCGTTGAGCAATCAAAAGCTGGTTTCTACCATGACAAGGCATCTACACCAAGGATCTAGACGACCCAAGAATTTGTGCTCACTGATTAGGGACAAAGATCAATTTTCCCAAACAGATCTATGCTCATGGCAAGTCGGCCTCCAGATGGGATTCAAAGGATGCTCTGAGTAGAGCGTCGGTCAAGGCCTTCAGCATGTGTAGCAGGGAGGCTTTCAGGTAATGGTGAATACCATTCCTGTACTTCATTTAAAAACTGGACATGCACACATACGGGTTCATAAAATAGTGTCCATAGAGTAGATGTAAATGTGAACATTTCGAGGCCTTCCTAGGAAACTAGAAGAGAGTATTTCAGTCCGAAATTTTCACCAGAAGGCCCTGTTCAAACATATCATCTCGATCTTCCTTGTTCATCCCGCTGGTAGATGAAATCGTCGCTTTCCTACTTCGATCGGCGTTCGATCTTGCATCCCGACCAGCAGGATGAAAAACCCTCACAAGCACCTACCACAGATTGGAAAGGTTCATACAGATGAAAGCCTGCGGACGAACTCGGGACGGAGGCGATACCATGTTGGTACCATTCGAAGAGAGCGTTCCTACGAGTTCCTCTTAAGTCTTTAAACCGGGGAAAGAAAGAGCGAGGGCACCTTGAAAAATGCGTCGGCATTATGTCGTGTGTTATCGCCTTATGTGAATGAAAACTGTCAGACTCGCCGCCAAGAGCGCTTTCTGCTCTTTGGAGAACAGCTGCAGAATCGACGTCAGTACGCCGCATGGTCCTGTTACGTGCAATTCATGTGCTCTTGTTGTCGCTGCTGGCCAACATTTCTTTCTCATGAGGACCGCCGCCTGGAACAATAGTAAACATGCATTCGGGTCGGTCGTAGCAAATCTTCTGGGCGTCGTAGGTCGGTTCAAGTGTCCAAGTGCGGGTCGAAGGCGTTCTCCAGCTTCGGTTCGTTCGCAAATCGAGATGTACAGCGGCCGCCGTCATGGTAAGAAGAAACGAAAAAGACAAGATGTCCGTGACTGCTACCAGTAACGTCACGAACGCGTCTTTCTTTCCGCCACCAGGTCTTGACCGTACTATTGGACCACACCACTGAATTTATGGGCCGTCAGACACCTGTGCACCTGTATAGTCTTTTCTTTTAATCGACCGTTTCCTTCAAACCTAGGGCTTTGCGACTTTTGTCAGGACTGCCGAGCGACTGGGACTGAAACATAAACGATCAGAATATGGCGGTGTTTGCACGTTGACCCCTCTTCGTGACATATAAGGACTGCTAATCAGCTCCTTCCCTCTCTTTATCTCGCACTCTCACTCACATTCTACATTGACACGTTACCCCAAGTTCTAGACGTGCTTACTGATATCACCAACGGTCTTCTCACCGCGCCTGCTCGCCTCGAGCGTCGACAGAGTGTCCGAGGACGTTCTGGTCAACTCCTCAAGCTCAGGTCGGCGGCGAAGCGACGGATGGCGAAGGAGGATGAAGAAAAGAGTCGAATTCAGGAGCAGAGACAGATGACGCTTGAGCTCCTCGAGGGCACCCGTCAGCGTCCTGCTCCTGCTTTCGACTTTTTGGAATTCTTGATTAACATCAAGGATACGGACGACGAGGAGCTCGAGCTCGACTGGCTATGAGGTGGTCCTCAGATGGCTACCCCAAACTGACGGAATACTAGTCGTTTGGCGAGAATGGCGTCTTTGGTGGCTCGCTTCATCGTCATGTCAAGTTTCGAGCTCGAGGCGTTGGAATGCTGAACTCGTCTGGTTTCCCGATACTTGCTTTTGCTAATGTTTTCTCCGTCTGTAGGTCGACAACTGTCAAGACAATATTCTGTAGACACTAGCAGCTTCAGGTGAATGACTGAAGAACTCCTATAAGTTGCGCTTCACCCATACGCCTTTCGCAGGCACCTTCAAGTCTGAGGCGTTGCGAACCTTTTACTTATGGTCAGTACTCGGGGCTTCATATTTCCTTGAAGATCGATGAATATTCTTGGGCATCTGGGGGCTTATCGCTGTCGTACGGTGCGCGACTAGTGCTTTGGGCATCGGGGGATTTTTGACGCAGGTCGTCTGCATCATTCGGGATCTTGGGGGAACACATGGGATCTGGGCGATGCCAATGACATGATTTGAATACTGGGGGATTGGTTTGGTGGCTTTTAGGCTGTGAAGCGTGCTTGATACGCACACTTTGGGATTCGGAAATTGCACATACTTTCCGTGTCCGGGAAAGTCTTCATTGTAAGAATTGATCACCTTCGAGCTTCTATGGTCTGTGGGTACTGGGGGCTTTCAAACTTCCTGAAGAATGAGGAAGATTTGTGGGCATCCGGGGGCATTCAACCACTGAGGATGTCGACGCATTTGTTCGAGCAAGTATACTGAAATTGTGGGGATTTTATGCTCGTGGTACCGCACACTTCCGAGCTGAACCATTCGGTATGTGGATGAATCAGCAACGGCCCACTGACTACGTTTTCGAGGTTTTTCGTCGCTGTGTCAAATCCAAGCCTGCGATGAGCTACCCCGCGAATTCTTGGCGATCCCCCCTTCTTGATTCAACTGCGTATCGACTGATCTTTGACGGCTAAACATTCTGCTAGCGCAGCTTCAGCCCTCTTTTAGAGCATTTAGCCTTGCCACCGCTCCAATGCAGACGAAGAACTTGTGAGTCTCTTCACAGTGGCATAGCCATATATGGATCAGTTCTGATGAATTGAAGATGGTTTGTACAACCGCATACAGCCTTCCAGTGAAATGGAAGCTTGAGAGTTCTGAATCATCTGGTCCGCCGATAGATCGCAATCACCTACGCCATGCTATTGCTCGATACATGATGCAACATCAGATGTGGATACGAGTGTAAGACTCGCCTGAAGGCATACTTTGTGGACAATGCTCGATCGTGATTGCCGAAAGTGATAGACGCTTGCCTCTTCCTTCCACCATGTCTCTTTCTCAGTCGGACATTGTCAGCGACTCGGCACTGCTTGCTGTGTCGTCGTTTGTGGACCTCTATCTGCAGCTTGCCCTGAAACCTCCATACTTATTCTACTTGCTTTGTTCTCCTTTCGGCTACGCTGCCACTACGCCGGGTTCGACATGCTGCTTCTGAGAGAGCCGGGGCGCCTTGCCCTGCTCAAAACAATTCATCCATCAATGTGTTAATGGTCAGGCGGTCCCGAGAACATGGACGCGCGATCTCACGGATATCCATTTTAAAGAACGAGATAGTTATTATCATCCGTGCTCTCGTACGTTAGCGTCTAAGACGTGAAGGAAAACAGCAGTTTCGCGTCCCTATGTCTCCAAGTCTCTCATTGATACATTAGATTGCAGGCAATATTCTCTGCCCTTTTCGACGAGTGGGCGCTTATCTTTCGGGCCGTTTTCCATCATCACCTCAGTTTGGGTATGTAGGTCATTAGTGGGGACAGGCTCTCATCCTTGTCACTCCTAAAGGGCTTACTGGCAGGACTGAAGGAGGCTTCATCGAGATTTACGACATGAGCTCAACGCGTGTTGGCGCCGTGACAAATAAATAGGGAAGCGCTCTTTGTTTTCATTTTTCCAGGAGCCTCAATCTCCTGCCATCGTCTTCCTCTGGGGCGTCCTCTGTTGGGAACGCATAGGGACGGAACGAACAACGATGCTCGCGTCACAACCCGAGCGCGTCTCTCCTCAATGGGAGTTTAACGTAACCGAGTGCGTCCGCAAATCCTTTCTCGATGCTCATCATGATCCTCATTGAATCGACACTTATAGTCACTTGGATCAAGGCAAATCTGCGTTGTTTGATAACGTGCCGAACGTCCTTTGTCAGGATGTCGATGTGGAGATGGTTAGTCTATATGCGCGTCTCTAGCGATGAGCAGAATGTTCATGCCATTGTCAGATCGATATCTTCCGCTTCCACTTGGACAAGGAATCCTGTCGATCTCCGCTACCCATCACGCTATCCGATTTCGGAGAGTGCCTAAGTCCAGGATCAACTCCGGCCAACATCGCCTCTGTGGACTTTACTCCGGAACCTTGTGGCGTTGAACGCCTTGGACCAAAGGACGGACCCAGTCCGTTCTTTTCTTTTTCGCCGTTTTCACCACATTCCAACATATCTGAATCTCCATCTCCATCTCCCACCATTAATCCATTCGAGTTGGAACCACCATGCACCCCTCCGATGTCGCCCTCACCTTCCCCGATCGATTCTGATTTCCCATTGCCGCCGGACGCCTCTCACTGTGACCTTGAAAGTCCTCCCTTGCCCATAAACACCACTAAACCAGATGTGGGACGAGTTCGTGCACGACCCCTACCTCGTTTCACTGGGAGAGGCGATGCGGGGACTCAGTTATCCCTCCAGTCCTCTCTCATCGACGTCATCCTATTCCTCGCAAGACAACGATTACTCGTCGCCTCCGTCTCCCCCTTCTGATGCTCCATCGGCGACACCCTTCACGCCTTCGTCCCCACTGAGCTCTATTTCGCAAGAGCTCGATGAGGACGAAGACCTTGACAAGGACACACCTGTATATCACCTTCTTACTGGGTCCCCGACCGGTCGGGCACCAAAGGAAGAAGGCGAATACTTCCCTTGCGCGTATCCGGGCTGCTTCATCAAGCCGTTTGGTCGCTGCAATGACATGAAGAGGCACCTCAACTCTGTTCATCTCAAGAGCGGAGCACCCTGTCCTTTCTGTGGCAGGTCGTTAACGAGGAAAGACGCGGTCCGGCGACACTGTAAAAGCAAAGGATGTCCTGTTCTGACGAGGATACGGCAAAGACACAGACATCTCGGCGGGAAGATACCGGATACATTGACACTTCGTCAAGCTCGACATGTGCCGGAACAGCATTTGGAGAGGTTCTGGACAAGGGAGATGGACTAGGTTAACAGGGATACCAAGCAAGGCATGGACTTTATTCGACTACACAATTGCATTATGTTCTAGCATTATCATGTTTTCATGCACTCTATACTTTTAACGACGACAAAATTCATTAGTGGCACATACCACAGTAACAATAACGTGGCGAAAATCATGTAGTGGAACGTAAGCATGATGACAAGCAATCGGCTTTCGTTTGGACGATCATCTTGAATACGGCATGAGTGGTGTTGACCCAAGATTCCGTTTCTCCGTGCCAATATACCCTGTGGGCAAGGAGCCACTGCCTCCTGGCTTCACCGAGGATGACAGGGAGGCCTGGATGCAGACCAGGATGTTCCAAAACAAGACCACTATGATCACCGAATCCGCCCCGTTCAAGAGCGCCATGGCTGGCGTAATGGGTATGTGTTTATACTTTGTATTTGACTGACCCATACTGATGTCGTTTAGGCTTCGGTATTGGAGGTTTCTTCTCCCTCATGACCACCTCATTTCAATATGAAGATCCTCTGCTGCGCCAGCAAGCTGCCGCGGGCGCTTCACAGAAGTTCAGCGTCATCTTGAAGGACATGGGGAAAGGTATCTATTCAAGTGGAAAGGGTTTTGCAAAGGTCGGCGCGCTGTATGCTGGCATAGAATGTGTGATCGAAGGGGTACGCCGTGTCACTTCCACTTATGTATGAGCTTGCAAAACCTCATTTCTTCTGTAGTATCGCGCAAAGAACGACATCTACAACTCCGTATCTGCGGGATTCATCACTGGTAGCATCCTCGGACGACACGCCGGACCGCGAGCAGCGCTAGGCGGTGGATTAGCCTTTGCTGCGTTTTCTGCGGCTATAGACTTGTTTCTTCGACGGGAACCTTCAGAGTGCGTTCATGCGTCTAACTATTTTCCCTCTGCTAATGCCATGTCCAGTGATGACTAGACCACCTTTCATCTCGCACGTTAACTTATTCAACACCACTCAATCCTGTATTTCTATCATGGCTGCTGTTCAACTAATCTGTTTAATGGCTATCATAGTAGTGCGAAACCTCAGCGCCTGGCCGCCTTCTGTTTGTACGTGCTAATGTCCCGAGACAGTCCGCCGCAGTCCGTGCGCGCGCTTGCCAAGCTAGGGGGTCGTCTTTATGTTGTTCTACCCAGCATCTTGACTAGGGGTCGCCGACTTGGGAATAGTAAAGTTAATTCATGCAGTCTTTACTAGGTCCCAATCGCGCTCTACCGCCATTGCGCTCTGGAGAACCTCGGCCTTTATTAAACCTCTATCAAGTTCCTGGTATACCTGGTAGATCAGCTATTTCAACGTGGAACCATCCCTGCTGCTACTCCCGCTCTCAACTAAGTAGCGCTCTGAAGTGCTGGAAGAATGTGAAAGTCTTAGATCAATCATCAATCAGAAGATGGCCATCTAATTCTAGCTCGGGATGGATGGTGTTGGGTAAGCCTACGAACGAGACCCGTCGAGGATGACCAATGGACGAATTCCTATCGACTATCCCGGTCTATCTGCGACCTATTGCCGCAGCAGACAGACTCGACCCCGTCGGATTCTGTGTCGTATAAGGTCATAGAGTTGTCGAGAGCGTAGAGATAGCTCAACGCCAGTGAGCATCTACTCGTTCCAAGATTTCGCGCTGAGGATCAAGTGGGTCAACGATTGAATGGCATGATCTGCAACATTCCACATCATCACATCATGTACATCATCTAGCTCCGACGACAAACCTGGGACCAGTGGCAGCTTTTCAGTGGGAGAAGCAGTGCAAGGATAGTGAACAGTACT